>JABUQX010015696.1:45000-57923 GCA_015478945.1 Trachelipus rathkii | reverse complement strand
AGTGGGGTAGCGATAAAAATGAGTTTATTTTTTATGCATGTTTATCTAAATGATACTCGAATATATGACTTGAATCAAATAGATCAATATAATGGATCACAAAGATCAATGAGATCTCAAATCATCTCACATTAGGTCATATTATTGGGTTTGGTGAGGGGAGGGGGAGGGATAGGGGCTGTGCTGTAATTTACTGATTACACTGATTTACACGATTTTAGGGTATGTAAACCGTCTCCTAACATATATAATTCTTTACTGTTATATTGGGGCATACTTATGCAATGACGTAAAATTTTATTAACGAAGTATCATAAATGTTTAATGATAGTCAAATTTAAAAAGACAAAATAATAGTCAACTACAAATATGACTAAGATCATGTCAGAATCGTAGGATCTAGCATAGGTTTTTTGATGCAGTGGAGGAGGGGTGGGTGAGGGAGGAGGGTGGGGTTTGTTGGTTTTATTTGTCCTAGTGCTGCTCGCCGAAGTGCGGAGAGACGTAAAACCGCTACGTTATCCCGTCGTTTTGGGTATGACAAGCATCAATTCTCAGTCTTTTATTGATATATAATTCTCAGCCACATGCTAGCACATACTGAACTTACAAAAGAAAATTTTTTTCGTTTTTTTTTTGGTATCCGAGGATACATTATAAGAGGATACATTTATAAGAAGGCTGTATACAAGTAAAATCATTATACGTCAAGATAATTATTCAGGTTTATGGGGCGCATGTCATCCCTCCTGGGGTGCGCCACTGATCATTTTAACCCCAGGCTGTGCATCTACGATTCATCCTCAGAAGGTTGTATAACCTGAGTCTTTATCACTCTACGTCAACGAATTTCAGGTTGGGGGGTCAGCAACCCCGTTGGGTTCCCTCGAATCATTTTCCCCATCGGGTTATAGCACCTAAAGCCGCGACGTCCCACATCCGAAGCGGACTGTGAGGAACGACTTGTCCGCGGGACTTGTCTCCACGGACAGTCCGCGATGCAAGTCACGCGGTCCACACGAAGGAACTGACTTGACGAACAACTTTTATAAAAGAAAACGAATTTTTAAAAGAAAATGAATTTATATGGAAAACTATTATTATATTTTCTTCACAATGGCTATTCATAAAAATCATAATAAGGCCTAATTATTTCAATATATTTATATATATATATATATAATATATATACTATTAATATATATAATATATAGTATTATAATATATATATATATATATTATATATATATAATATATATATTATATATATATAATATTATATATATATATATATTAGGTATGTTTTGTTGTTTTGTTTTGGGCCTGAGAGAATTACAATATGTTCTAAAATTTTTTAATTATAATGAATAAATTTTATGTAAGGGTTAATTAAAGGGGGGAGAGACTGTAAGAGTCAAACCAACTACAAAATTTTGATGCAATCTCTGGGAATTTGCGGAAGAAAGAACTTTAGTTACATTTTAAATCTTTTTGTTCCTTGTTTTTGTTAAAATATTTTCGTGATTACGATATTTTGATGTGCAGTTGAATAAGTTCTTTTTTCTTTTTTCCAGAGATTGGGAAAGAATATTAAAAATAAGTTTACTGATAACTTTAGTATTCAATTACAAAATATTGAGAATTAGAATAAGTTAAACTTGAGCTTTCATTTAAATGCATAGACTAACTAACTTTTGATAATTATTATTGACAATTTAAATGATGTGACTTTAATTAGACTTTAATCAATGTGATTATAAGTAATTAATATTTAATTCAAGAAATAATCTCAACTTTCAGAAAAATTGAAGTGGAATTGTTGAGGTCAAATATTGACGTGAATTTGTTATTTAGCTTACTCAGATCGATTGATGATTTACTACCAAAAGGCTATTTATTTACTAATTGTGCACCAATTCTTGAATTTGGATGACGAATGAAATTATGATGATGACATTTTTACGCAACCAGAAGAAACTCAGCTTAAACTATTAAAACCATTAATAATTAGTAAGCAGTAATTATCCTGCAATTACGCAGGTTATCGTAAGAAGGATTTGTTCACTCAAGATATTTTTGGTACCAGTGCTCAAATCAAACCAGAAGATGTCAGTATAACTCGACAGGGAATCTGAATTCACGAGGACAAATAAAATTTAAGTTAATTACTTTTGTTGTTATTTATTTTATTATTTTCTAAATTAAAAGAAATTATTGTTCTTATATTTATTTTATAAAATTATATGCTATATGTGTCATCCCAATTTGACTTAACCTAACTTAACTTACTAGTATAAAAACTTCTGAAAAATTAAATACAAATGATTGGAAAAGAAAATTAGTTATAAACTTCGAGATTAATAAAAAACTATTTTAAAGGAATTCAAGATAGAATAGAAAAAAACAAATCTTTGAACTATAAAAAAGTAAATCAGTTATAAAAATAATCAGTTTATTGTTGGTGTAGTTACACGCGCCAACAAAATTGGAGGTCTCACCGAGATTCTTATTCATTTTTACATTATACAATATATGTAATTACATTATTTGTAGGATTTCGTATTATATATATTTGTGTGTTTTGGACATTAAGCAGTATATATACATTATACAATATATGTAATTACATTATTTGTAGGATTTCGTATTATATATATTTGTGTGTTTTGGACATTAAGCAGTATATATAGGTTATTACGTTAAAATTTATAGGATTTCGTATTGTTGCATCATATTATATATTTTTATATCTTTTCATAGATTGTGTTAAAATGGATGAAGCTCAAAATCCGGAAACTCATAAAATGCCAGATTCGGAAGATGTGGGATTGGTTGATACAGAATTAACGGAACTTATAAAAAAATTGCCGGAAGATAAAATTGCTGAATGTGAACAAGGAAAATTTTCCGTGGATATTATTAATAAGCTTTTTAAAATGAGTAAAGAAAAGTATGCCGCTGAGAGTAAACTTTCGCTTGTAAATCCCGATGTAAGTTTGGTTAATAATCCCCTAGCGAGGGATAATGAGAGTAACAAGAGTAATATAAGAGTTTGTTTAAATAGTGAGGTTTGTTCCACACCGATTTATACTGCGCCATTGGCTAGCACTAGTTTTAAACCTAACCTAGGTGCAAGGCCTAAAACTAACATTTATCAACCCATTGCTGGTCAATACGATAATTTTTCACAAGCAAATTTTTGCACAGCAGGTTTTACAAATACAAATTTTCATCCTTTTAAGGCTTCAGGTACAGGTTTTGTAAATTCGCCTTTTAATAGTGTTACATCAGAATCCTTTATATCGAGGAGATATGTTCCTGAAATTCAACCATTTGATGATTCTAACTTAGAAACAATGCCTGAGTATTTTTCTAGGTTTGAAAATTTTTGCTTGAGTAAGTATGGGCCAGATAGACGATTTTGGGTGGGTATTCTCGAAAGTAAAATGTCCGATAAATATTTAAATCATTATAAAATGAATGGGGGAAATACTGCTATTTATGACCTGATTAAACAACAATTAATAAATTTTTATGAAATAAATAAAGAATTAGGTAATATTCAAATTGTAAATTTTTCGTCTGCAAAATACAATGGTGAGGGAGTATATAATTATATGTCTAAACTTAGGTTCCTTTTTGTTAAAGAATTTCCTTTAAGAGGATCCGGAAAATTCAGTAAAATTATATGAAAAATTAATTTTTACGTTACCAGAAAAAGTACGAAAATTAGTAACTGGGAAAAATTTAGAAATGAGGAGTATGTTTAATATAAAAATGACTTTCAGTGCTTTGCAAAATTATATATTTTCACTCGAAACTAGAAATGAAATTTCAGGTGCTGAAAATGAACAACCTTATATTTATGTTGAAGATGAAAAAGTAAAGCCCATTCAGAAGATTATAAGACCTAGCATAACGTTGCGTCAGAAAAAAACAGAAAACCGATGATCCATGTAAATGTTGTGACAAGAGCGGTCACACAGAAGAAAATTGTTACATGAAGAATAGACGGTGCTTCAAGTGTGGTTCAGAGACTCATTTTATCAAAGACTGTACTAAAGCTAAAAAACTTACTACCGAAAACCAGGCGAGGAAAAGTAGTGATTCAGAAAAAAATGAAAAAAGTGAGAAAATAATTTGTCAATACTGTGATAAAATTGGTCACACTGCAAAGAAATGCTGGTTTGTGAACCCAAATTTGAGACCCCAGAAGAAAGAACAAGAAATAGAAACTTCATGTAAAACGTCGGAAAACCAAAAGCACCCAAAATAGATTGTGAGGTTATTTTGGGTACTCGGAATCCTTTCGAAAATTCAAAGGATGAAATAAAGGATAAAGAAATCCTCACCAATGAAAGAAATGAACCCGAACCATCTTCTGTGTATCCGATACTTTCTGAATCAGAAACTCCAGAAACTTCAGAAACTTCACAAACTAATCAAGAAAGGGAAGAAAAATCCACAAATTCTTCCGAAGTGGGAACTGAGAGGGAAGTACAAAGTTTTGTATGTGAGGATAGTTCTTCATTAGAAATACTCAAATCTGGTAAGTTAAAAATGATTCCAGTTCAGATGCAATCTTTTGAATGTTTTGCGGTTTTAGATTCCGGATCCAGAAATAATTACATTTCACCTCGACTTGTGGAAAAAATGTTTAACAGTACCGAAAAAGATGAAACTGTATATTTACAGTTTAGTATAGCAAATATCAAATTTAGTGATGGTTTTAAAATTTTGTCAACTTCCCCTGAATACGATCTTTTTTTAGGAGAAAGGTTTTTTGTAAATCATAAAATTGTTTTTGATATTTATAACAGTAAACTCATTCACCACGGTGATGCTGGTATTTATTATGAAATCTACTTTAACGAAGAGATGTGTAGGAGAGTTATTCACCAAGTTAGTTGTGCCTTAGTAGAAGAAATACCCAATGATAGTAAGAAGAATATTGTTTGCCTTAGAGTGATTAACGATAATATAGAATTTGAAGAAAACGATGAATTGTTGTGTGAGCCAATAAATAAAAATTTCCTTTTCGTTCCTGGCCTGGTGAATAAAAAATGTTTTGAAGTTAAGCTCTTGCCGTCGTCGGAGGACTTACATCACGGAGCTCATGAAGGACAAATAGTTGGAGTAATAAGGTCAGTACTATCTTACCAAGAATGCAAAGATGATTTTTTAGGACAGTTTAAAAGCTTTGTAGATGTACAGGCAGGAGACGCTGAAAATTTTAATTTAAATAAAGATGAACTTGATAAGCTGGACAGTATCCCCGAAAGTTGGAGTTATGAAGATTTTCAGAAAGAAATAAATCTTGTTCACCTAAAGAATCCTGAAGAAGAAAAAGAACTTAGACAGTTGTTGTGGAACCGTTCTTCTCTTTTCACTATTAATGACAAGTTAAAGCAACCTGCTTCATTAACAAAATTCAAAATTGATTTGTTACCAGGAGTTACTCCTGTTTATCAAAAACCTAGACATTTTAACCCGGTAGTCACAGAAGCTATACATAAGGAAATAGAAAAATTACTAGAAAGCAACATAATCGAAAAAGCAAACTCTGCCTGGAATAGTCCTCTGGTACCTATATTCAAGTCTGATTCATCTTTACGATTGGCGGTCGACTACCGAAAAGTGAATAAAGTAATGAAAGGAGATTCGTTTCCAATACCCAACTTGCAAGATACTATATATAGTTTACAAGGTATGAAGACATTCAGTCAAATAGATTTATGTAGGGCTTATTATCAAATGGAGCTAAATGAGGACTCGAGAGACATTACAAGTTTTTCTGTACCCGGGTTGGGTTCATTTAGGTTTAGAAGATTGAGTTTCGGACTAAAGACAGCTCCCTCTTGTTTCCAAAGAGAAATGGAAGCCGTGTTAGAAGAGTTTTTGCACCACCAAGTGGAACCGGACAAAGAAAACAAAGAGGACAGTAAATCTACTTCGATAAGAAAGTCTCTGAATAGTAAGTTTAAAAATTCACCACCAGTTCATGTTTATCTAGATGATATTCTATGTATAACTAAAGACTTTAAAAATCACTTAGAATTGCTCGACAAAATATTAGGAAGATTGGAAGAAAGAGGTCTAAAAGCAAAGTTAAAAAAGTGCTCTTGGGCAAGAAATGAGATTCAGTACTTAGGACACGTAATATCAGACGCAGGAATAAGAAAAAATAAAGAATATTTTGATAAAGTAAACAATTATAAAGTGGAAAATATAAAAACTGTTGGTGATCTACATTCGTTTTTGGGGCTAACACTTTGGCAACGTAAATTTATGAAAGATGCAGCAGTGATTTCCAAACCTCTCACAAGATTAATTTGTTCAAATAAAAGGTCCGTCATAGATTGGAAACAACCCAACTTAAAAGAATCTTTCGAGAAACTGAAGCTCCTGGCCCTAAATGATAATACATTATCTTTTCCAGATTATAGTAGTCAACAAAAAATGATAGTCTCAACAGATGCTTCTTTGGAAGGTGCTGGAGCGGAATTAATACAGTATCAACCCGATGAACAAGGAAAGTATATTCCTAAAACCATTGCCCTTGCTAGTATGGCGTTCACCAATGCCCAGAAGAATTATAGCACCATTGAAAGAGAGTTAGCCGCCATCAGATGGGCTCTTAAAACATTTAAACCTTTCCTTTTGGGTATCCCATTTATACTTCGAACGGATCATCAGCCATTGAAATATTTGTTTTCCATGAAGAATGTTGATTCTCGGTTGGCTAGAACCTTAACGGATCTTCAAGAGTTTGATTTTGAAATTGAATATCTACCTGGTAAAGAAAACATCATTGCTGATGGGTTGAGTAGGAATGTGGTGAATTCTCAGGTAATTGTAAGTGAACATTTTGAAGGAGATTTCAATTTGATTTATTCTCCCGAAGGAGGTCCAAATTGTTTAATAGAATGTCTTTACTATCAGATCATGAGAGACGAAAAATTAAAGAATATATGGAGAGAAAAAATTTCATCTGAAAAAGTAAGTGAAAAGAAAGAATTTTATTCATTTTTAAGATTATTAATGGTAAATGAACTATTAAGGGCCCCAAAGAAATATAAAATTGAAGCTAGAAAAAAGATTATTAAAAGCATGGTAGACTTGGAAATAGCTCCCACTTTTGACTTTTTAAATGCTTTCAGTAAAATATTTAAATGTGTCATTTATGTTTTGGTTCAGAAAACATTCCTGATGAAATTTGATGTGTGTAATTCTGATATGGGTCCACCAGAGTCAGTATTTTATTTGCATTCATTATCTGGTGGGCATGTACAACTTATTCAACCTAATCAGGAAGAAAACTGTAAAACATTTTTAGAACATCGATTGGTCCCATTTGGGCAAGCTAAATTTGAAGAGCAATATGCTATAGAATTAAAACCCCTTTCTAGGGATAACCCCACTTTTAAAAATAATACTCCCGAGTTAAGTTTTATTACAGATATAGACAGAAATAAAGAGCCAATAATTTACCATTTTGCCGACGAGGAAAACTTGCAAGTTCAAGAATTCATTGAAGACGGAAGGAATGATTATAAGACGAATTGTAACCATTTACACACCAGAATTTCAAAAACTATGATACTGATTGATAACTACCCAATTTTGTGGAATCTTAGATACAGCATCATCTGTGAATTTAATTACTAATTCGGCTTTTACCTACTTACAGAAGAAAGTAGGAAAGGAGAAGATGGCACTTCCACATCCCGTAAGTATGGTTGGTTTTAATGGAAGTAATTGGTTAAATGAATATGTTATTTTAGATTTAAAAATTGATGAAGAAGTACTTAAAAATGTTCCTTTCGCATTAATTAATGACCATATATTTGGAAAACATTCCAATTTTTGTTTGATTATAGGCATCAATGCTCTTGCACAATTAAAAACAAAACTAGATTATAACAATTTTTTCATTTTTATGGGCAAGTCTATTTTTCCGTTCTTAAACAATTCATTTAGTATTAAATGCCCTTGTGGTGAATGTTATGCTAATTGTTTTAATGACGTTTCAGATGAAATATTGGATGAAAAAACTGTGTAAGAAAAGAACAAAGTACAAATGCACTAAAAATTCTTAAATCTTGCATTAGTGAAGACTTACCTGTTTCGAGAATGCCCCTGAAGTTGAAAAGATTTTCTAGATTTTATCATGGAATAACATTAAAGGATGAAATCCTCTATTTCCAAAGCCAGCATAAAACTCAGGTACCAATAGTATCATTTCCTTTTATGACAAATTTTGTATTATATATTCATAATAATATGGCACACATAGGAAGGGACAAGTTGTTTCAAATAATAAGTCAGCATTTGTTCCATCCTGATTTACGAAAAGTTGTTAGAGATGTTTCATTAACCTGTCCAGTTTGTCAGTTAAATAAAATAAAAATTAGGAAAGAACATCCCCCTGTTCTCAAAATTCAAACTACTGAGCCATATCAAATTGTTGCTATAGATTTGTTACAACTGCCTTCCTCAATATCCAGTAATATGTATTTACTTATCGTTATAGATCATTTCAGCAAATTTCTTTATGCCACTCCACTAAGAAATAAGAAATCTGTTACAGTGGCTGAGTCTTTTAAGAAAATACTTCCAACTTTACTGGCAGTACCCAAGGCGATACTTAGTGACCGAGGATTGGAGTTCACGGGCAAATTTGAGGAACTCTTATCTCAGTATGGGATTCAACATCTAAAAACCAGCAGTTATACACCCTGGGGAAATGGGGTCAGTGAACGAGCAAATCGAACTATCGCCAGCCTGTTACGGTCAGTAAGTAAAGAAGGTTCCAGATGGGAGGACAATTTAGGTAAGGTGGTATCCATTTATAACAATACATGGCACTCTGAAATAAAAATGTCACCTTCCAAATTTTTGCTTAATTTGAAACATCAAATAGTAGATCGACCAATAGCCCCAAGAGTGGATTACAAATTTTGGGTTAGAGGGCATGAAAGATTTAGGCCTTTCGAAGTGGGAGAATTAGTTGTAAAGAAAGTTATAGTAACATCTGATAAAGTCAAACATAAACTTGATGAAAAATATAAAGGACCTTATAAAGTTATTCGGATTTTCCAGAATAACGTTACCTATGAAATTCAATCTTTGAGTAATGAAGACGAAGTATTTCAAGTGCACTATAATTACTTAAGGCCTTGGAAGGAATCCCCGGATTACTTGGCAAATCACCCTCTGTTTAAAGAACTTTATCCCAATAATTTACCAGACTTGAAAGATGTCCAAGAGAAAGAAATAACAATAGAGGAAGAAGATTCTTTCTCACTTGATACACTGGAAGATGGATCAAGCTATTATGAATTCTTACATAATGCAGCCGGAATTTCAAATGAACCAGAGGAAGTTCCCATAAATATGACACCAAAAAGTTTAGATTTAAGTAACACTATCGGTTTGAGTGATTTAGAAAGAATCGGTTCTCATATTCGGAATTTGAAAAATAAATATGGGATATTACTTGACACGCTGGGAAATCTTAATTTAGAAACTCCAACATTACAATTGGAGATTAAGGAAATTCTAACTAATTTAGAGAACTTGACCTCTAGAATTCAAGAAAATTTGACAACAAAAGATGTGAATGAATATGCTTGGTATTTATTTAAATTTTTTGACTTGCACTCTGAAATTTCGAATTTACAATTGGGTGAACTGAGGATTCAAATTGATGAGTTTTATGATATTTGCAATGACTTATCAATACAGTCTACTAACTATGATGAGAATGACATGTCAGGACCCAAACAATCTAGCATTTTAAGTTCTGCTATTAGTCCCCTACCAGAAGTTATTGTAAGTTCCCTGCCAGAGGTTTTAATTAAAAAGAAAAAACGAGCAGATGCTCAAATCTGCCAACAGTATCAAGAATGCAATTTCAGCCCTATTAATTCTGGAAGACTAACGCGAGCAAAAGCAAAGCAACTTGGCATTAAATTGAGTGAGTTTCCGTGATTTTGAGGTATGTTTTGTTGTTTTGCTTTTGGTCATCATTTAATTACTTTCTGTTTTAAAATTTTATTAAATTTATAATGAATAAATTTTATGTAAGGGTTAATTAAAGGGGGGAGAGACTGTAAGAGTCAAACCAACTACAAAAAAAAAAAAATGAGAGAGGTTCTAATAGATTAGATGCTGTTTTCTCGCCGTGTGGCAATATTAAAAACCTTAATGTGCGCAACTATTGGAGACCCATCGATGGTGCGAACCTTCTGGCGTACGTGTATAGGTTTCACAGTTCGAACATCTGAAAATATTACAGCTTTGATTAAAATAAAAAATGAATTAACATCGCATCTTAACGATGTTGACATACTCGAGGACTTAATACATATAGCTCACGGTGTAATCTATGATATTTACACTGAAACATGTGGTTTACCGTATAATGCGGTATACAGGAGTGCACTAATAACTATCAGCATGGACACGTTTACTTCTCTCTGGAGCGAGAGAATGAATGCTGTTGAACCAAAATATCCTGAAAAATGGTTTAGTGTTGCAAATGACATTTATATTTACATCCTTTCAAAGGGTGTTGAATCTCTGGAGAGATATATAGAACTTGCTCAAAATATACAGAATCCTCCGTCGCATGAATAGATGAATTAATATGTTTAAAATAAAGCGTATGTTTTTAGGTATTTATATGTTTTTATGCATTTATATAACGCTCTTTTCATTGAAAATTATATGTTATAAAAAATGAAAACTTGTTTTACTTCCCTCGTATGTTCGCTTTATTGACTAAGTTGTTAATGATAACTTTGGCTGTAGTGTGTTAAGTATGTTATGTTCATAGTTTAACTTTACCGTGGGTAAAACTTTGTTATGTTAGCTGTTATCCTAATAGATCAATAGATCTATAGATCATGGATGGGTTGGGGATGGTGGGGTGGGTGGTTTGATTTACTGATTTACTGTTTTACTGCTTTAGTGTATGTAAAAATGTAAATTTTTTACGTTATAAACATAAAAAAAATAATTTTAAAAACAAAAAGTTTTAAAGAAATAAAATTAAAAATTAAAAGTTTTTTTAAAACAAAAAGTTTTAAAGAAATGAAATTAAAAAAATAAATAAGTTTTTTTAAAAACAAAAAGTTTTAAAGAAATAATTAAAATAAATAAAAGTTATTTTTAAAAAAAAAAAAAGTTTTAAAGAAAAAAAATAAAAAATAAAAAAAAATTTTTTTCACAAAGATAAATAAAAATAAAAAAAAAAAATTGAAAAAAAAAGAAAAAAAAAAAAATTAAATCTTTTGTATTTTTTTTTATTAAAAAATGATTTTTACCGACATCGCTTCGTATACGTTCGTTCTGTATGCATTGTTAGTTATTTACTGTGTTGTTAAGTAATTGGAACTTTGTTATTGTTAGCAGTTTAATCGAGCGTAAGGTATGTTAGATTGTTAGGTATTGCCATTGTGCGTTATATTTCTTAGTTAGGTTATGATATGTTAGCTTTACTGATGTGAAAACTTTGTTACGTCACCATATATTCGTTGGCCAGTATGATTAATTAAGGTTTAGGTTATGGTAACTTTTGTTAAATGTTAGCTCATGTTAATGTAAAAGTGTATGTTAGAGGATCCGTTCCGAAAAAGTGCGAATAGAGGTACCGTCTGTATGGCAATGTTAGTTACTTTAAGGCGGTTGTTAAGTATGGAACTTTGTTAATGTTAACTGTTTATTCGTGCTTAAGGCGTGTTAGGTATGGGGGTGTACATTATATTCTTAGTTCAGGGTATATGTTAGCTTTATTGATGTGAAAACTTTGTTACGTTAGCATATATTCGTTGGTCAGGAATGATAATTAGGTTAGGTTTATGAATAAATTTTGTAAATTTTCTTGTTAATGTAAAATAAATTAAACGATGATATGCTAGAGATATGTTTGAGAAAGTGTGAATAGGGTACGATCAGTATGCAACGTTAGTTACTTTCCTGTTGTTAAGTATTGGTACTTGTATAAGTGTTGCTGGTTTATTCGCGTTTAAGGTACAGTTAGGTTTGTTGTTATACATTATATTCTTGCATCAGGTTATGTTATGTTAGCTTTATTGATGTGAAAACTTTGTTACGTCAACATATATGAGAGGGGTAGCATAAAAAGAGTTTATTTTTATGCTATGTTTATCTGAAATGATACTCGAAATATGACTTGAATCAATAGATCAATATATCAAAAGATCAATAGATCAATACCTCAATAGGTCAAGTTTTGACGGGGAGGGGAGGAGCAGATAGCGGTGCGATTTACTGATTCACTGATTTACCATTTTAGGGTATGTAAAAACACAAATTTTTTACGTTATAAATGTGAAAAGCGTAAAATTTATTAAAAACAAAATGTTTAAAGTAAATAAAACAAAAATAAATAAAAGTTATACAAATATGACCTAGATCTGTAGATCGATAGATCATAGATAGGGTGCTGGAGGATGGGGTGGGTGGGGAGGGTGGGGTGGTTGGTTTGATTTACTGAGTTACAGCTTTTGGGTATGTAAAAACTCAATTTTTTTTGTTATAAACTTAAAAAGAATTTTTTTTCGTTTTTTTTTTGTATCGAGGATACATCATAAGAGGATACATTATAAGAAGGCTGTATACCAAGTAAAATCATTATACGTCAATATTTCAGGTTTAGGGGCCAGTCATCCCCTCTGGGGCGCCCACTGTCATTTTACCCCAGGCTGCATCTACGATTCATCCTCAGAAGGTTGTATACCGAGTTTCATCACTCTACGTCAACATTTCAGGTTTGGGGGTCAGCAACCCCCTATGGGGTTCCCTCGATCATTTTCCATCGGTTACACCTAAAGCCCGGTCCACACGAGCGGACTTGAGGAACGACTTGTCCGCGGACTTGTCCGTACGGACAAGTC
>JABUQX010015696.1:20000-40000 GCA_015478945.1 Trachelipus rathkii | reverse complement strand
TACACTTGATCGTCACACGTTTTTGTGAGGTAAAATTATGAGGTAAAATTGTGAAGTAGGCAAATTTTGGGCTTAGTTTGTCATTAAAGAAAATTCAAATTTAAATAAGAGACTGGAGAAACAAAACTTTCGAAAAACTTATTACTTATTATTACTTATTTTTAAAGTAGCACTAGAATTAACTACAAAATTGAAGCAAATTTTAGTCCTAGCGTTTCTTAAAGAAAATGCTTATTTAAATATAAAAGACCGGAGAGGGAGGCAAATTCTCAAAAGTTCTTTTGTGGAACGTAATATATATAACTATAATAGAAATGCAATAAATATTAATATATATATTTTTTTTTTTTGGACATTATCTCTCTAGTAAACTTGTGTGGACCTAAAAAGGTCCTTTGGTCGCAATCATTAAATAGGGCAATTAGCCTCCAAATCCATATAGAGTTCTTCCTTGCCGTTTAAGAGCATAGACAACATCCATGGCTGTAACGGTCTTTCTCTTAGCATGTTCAGTGTAAGTTACAGCATCTCTGATGACGTTTTCAGGGAAAACTTTGAGCACACAACGGATTTCTTTGTAAATCAATCCAGAGATACGCTTTACACCACCTCGACGAGCGAGACGGCGAATAGCTGGTTTGGTGATACCCTGGATGTTATCGCGTAGAACTTTTCGGTGACGTTTGGCGCCTCCTTTTCCGAGTCCTTTACCTCCCTTGCCACGACCAGTTATGATTTAATTGAATTATACAATAGTTTTTCGTTCGAATAAAGGAAAACTAAATGAATAAAGCTTCTATCAAAACCGTCATTACCCTCAAATGAAACGGGAAAGTACTTTACCAGTCTTTAAGTCAAGCTAAATTTTTATCATTATTATAAATATTTAGAAAAATTAGAGATACCTTATTTATAATAACTATTCATTTGTAGATCAATGCAATTGATGTAATTTTCATTATAAGAGTTTGTTCGAATAAAAATTAATATATTAAAAAAAAAAAGATCGAATTGTTGATTTATTATTTTTTTCAAATAGCTTTACCAAGAAAGAAAGTTACAGCATTTAGTACTCGCGCGACTATGCGTGGTCAAAACCTACGTCTTATTATGCGTGGGTAACTTAAAAACGCGTCCTGTTAATTTTTTAAACAATTTGGGACCTTTTGCAGTTCTATAGTATTATTGTTAATTTATTTATTAGTATTAATTGTAGATATTTGATATATTTCCCGTCTATTTTCAAAGACCACTATAAAAATCTTAAAAAACTCTCCATATTTGGCAGTTATTTTCCAGATTAGTACTAAAAATATTTTACATATATAGCCTAAAGATTTTCCTATTTAGTATATTTATTCTGTGTGGGTCAAATTTTGCCCCCACAAATTTCAATTTGATATAAAACTTCTTTTTGTCTGACAATTTGTAGGCCTCTTTTTCAAATCTGAGGAATACCTAGAACGTAAAAAAAAATTGAACAGAAAAAGTTTGCGAAATTTCAAAATAAAAAATTTGAAGGACAGGACCAACACGGAGTCGCGTGGGTTACATCTATAAAGTATTGAAGCACGTTCATCCCGATACAGGAGTCTCTTCAAAGGCCATGTCCATTATGAATTCTTTCGTTAATGATATTTCTGAAAGAATTGCTGCCGAGGCTTCCCGCTTAGCTCACTACAACAAGAGATCGACCATCACTTCCAGAGAAATTCAAACTGATGTCAGACTTCCTTCCTGGAGAATTAGCGAAGCACGCTGTCCCTGAGGGAACTAAAGCGGTTACCAAATACACTTCGTCCAAGTAATTGATTAACTAACTATAAAGGCTCCATTTGGAGCCACAAATTTTAATAAAGAAATAACTAAATAGTGCTTCTTTCGAATATTTTGCTAGATTCATTGGATGGACTAAGGATTTTTGTAAACGTTGATGTGAGTCAAATTCAAAAACATGAGTAATGTGGTCAGAAGGAAGAGAATGTTTTCAATGAGTAATATAATAAATAATATCTCGTATTAACGAGGGCATCAAAATTATATTTTTTAGCCTAAAACCTTAATCTCCCAAATATATAACCACTTTATTTATAAATATTTTATATAAATGCAATTAAACTTCTGTTTTCCTCTTTTTTTTATCTTTATTAATCTCTTTCGCTTTTTAATTTATTAAAATGAAAGTAATTTCTGAACATTTTATGTAGCCTAATGTTTTTTCACACACTTATACATTTCAGTAATCCTTTACAAACTTTTACAGAGCAAAAAAGATAAAAGGAATGGGAAATATACTTAATTACAGGCATAACTTTAATACACGTAGATAGGTATCGTAAGATTATAAACACACCACCGTTTTTTCTTTACAGATCTAGCAAACTATTTATGTCGGGAAGGGGGGGTGCGCGCGCGTTTGCATTTGCCTAGTTGTGTGTATATGTCTCTGTTCAAATGGCAACCTTCGAATAGGCTTTATATTAATATGGTCTATAGAGAAATTTGTAACCACTCCATTTGTTTGGCTAGGTGAAATATATATATATATATATATATATATAATCTATCTATCATATCTATATATTATACTATATATATATATATAATATATTATTAATATACTATATATATATATTATATATATATATATTATATATTATATATATATATATAATATATTATATATCATAAAATTATATTATCTATCTATCTATCTATCTTCTATCTATTCTATCTATCTATTCTATCTATTATCTATCTATCTGATCTATCTATCTAATTATATCTATCTATCTAATTCTATCTATCTATCTATCTATCTATCTATCTATTCTACTCTATCTATCTATGTATGTATGACCAATCTACTAATCTATCTATCATCTATCTATCTATCTATCTATCTTAACTATCTATCTATCTATCTATCTATCTATCTATCTAAAAACAATTATTCGACAGAGACAGCGATCTTTGTTTTGAAGGAAACTACTACTGAATACATCGAGGATGGTTCAACGCATGCATGCGGCAAATTCTAGACCTTCTCGGACGTTGACAGGTCATCGCTGACATTTTACATTGAGGAAACTGGATAATTTGAAAATTCCTGAAATATTGCATAAAATTTTAGTGCATATTTAAAGCAATCAGTTTGCTCATGTTAAATTTAAAAATAATGTATCAAATAGATGGAAAATAAAAAGTTTTGTCGGACAAGGAGAAATTTTGTCACCTCTTTCTCTTTGTATTTATATAGATAACTTATAAAAGAATTGGTAATAGAAAAATACATGTCGTTAAGTATGAGCCTGTCTAAGTTTATGGTGCAAACTCAGAACCACAGGAATAATTAGGCATTAATTCAATGAAGGAATATCAATAGCTCTTAGATATAACAGAAACACAATTAAGAGATTATGTTTGAAATTAAATGTAGACAAAATTACAGTATTTGCTTTTGTAATAGATCAACGCTAGTATAATAAATCGCAATGTCGTTTACAAGACACGGAAGTCATAAGTAAACTGTATAATAGCTATGTTAGGCCATTATAAGAGTATTGTGCACAAGTATGGGCCCTTTTTTTTTAAGGAAAGACATAGATATGCTAGAGAGAGTGCAACGTAGAGCAACAAGGATGATTTCTAGGTTTAAGGGTAAGAGCTATGAAGAGAGGCTGAAGGAGTTAGGGATGTTTTCTATAGAAACTCAATTTCTCAGAGTGGACATGATACAAGTCTACAAAATATTTACATCTATTGATAATACGGCGTCCAATACATTCTTCATAGTTGATCACGGACGGGAGACCAGGGTGCACGATAAGAAAATTAAGAAGGCATGCCATCTTGATATAAAAAGCATTCATTCAATAATGGGGTTGTTAATTTTTGGAATGGTTTGCCACAGGAGGTGATTGAGTGCGACTCGATTGCAACATTTAAGAAATGGTTGGATAGATATATGGTTGGTATGGGCATCACATAGTATATTTTGACTAAGCCAAATTAGCGGGTTTTTAGTTACAGTAGTTATTAAGGTTAAACTGCATGATTACATAAAGAATATTCCCCAGCTTGTTGGTGTGATAAGCAAATACTTTAGCTATAGTATTTTTTCTCTTAGTTGTAGACTTTGTGTGTACTATGTAAGTTATTGACAAGCTCTAGGGTGCTTTGTGGACTTGCATGATCATGTTTGTGATTGGTTATACTTTCTTGACTGGCTTCTTACTGTCTTTTTGCTTCTAAAGATTCTAAAAAATATAGTTCATTTATTAGTACGTGACAATTCCTCATGAAAAACTCAAATATATGCCCAATTTTCTCATTTTCATGGGCAACTAACTCTTTTATGTTACAGAATTATTATTATTATTATTATTATTATTATTATTATTATTATTATTATTATTATTATTATTATTATTATTATTATTATTATTATTATTATTATTATTATTATTAATATTAATTATAATTATATTATTATTATTATTATTATTATGATTATTATTATTTTTATTTTTATTATTATTATTATTATATTATATTATTATTATTGATTATTAATATTATTATTATTCTATTATTACTATTATTATTTTGAGGATATCAGCATTAGCATTTTTTATGTAATCATTGTTCTGTATACGTTGCTTTGTCTACTGTGTGACCGGGTTCTGAAGATAACTATTATCTTGTCATTTGGCGTCTTTGATTTATTAATTAATAATAATAATAATAATTGATATATTTAAATTTATAAATATATACTTATTATTACATAGCAGTCAATATATAATGCATAATAAATAATAACGAAAAACGAAAAAAATCGAATGAAGACAAAATATATTATATATTAATATATATGTATTATAATTATTATTTTATTATTAATATTATTATATTATTATTATTATTATATATATATTAATTAATTATTATTATTATATTATTTTTTATCATTATTATTATTATATTATTATTATTAATTATATTTATTATTAATAATATTGATTATTATAATATATATATATTATATATATATATAATATATATTAATTATTATTATTATATATATATTATATATATATTATTATATTATATGATATATTAATTATTATTATTGATAGATTATATATATATAATATATATTATTAATTATTATTATTATTATTATTAATATATATATTATTATTATTGATTATTATTAAATCTATTATTAATATATATATATATTATATAATATAATAATTAATATATATATTATTATTATTAATTTTATTATTATTAATATATATATTAATATATATAATATATTAATATACCCTTAATTATTATCCTCAATTATTATTTAATACTTATCTATATATTATTTATTATTATTATTTTATTATTAATATATATATAATGTTTTTAAAATTATACATTTTTTCTTTTAATAAAGAATTATTATTATTATTATTAACTGAGTTTTATTAATTATAATTCTTAATACTTCCTCATTTAATCGGCAGAAATATATGATATCGAATAAACAAGTAAAATAAAATTAAAACAAAAGAAGATAAAAATAAATACAATATATAGATAAATAATAAAGATATATATATAAATAAATGATCATATATATAAAATATATAATATAATAATATATTAAATCTATATATTAATAATAAATAAATATATAAAATATATATATAACCCTATATATTATATATATACCTATATATGTATATATATATATACTATATATATATATATCTATAGAATAATATATATAGTCCACGTGTAACTAACTGTATCACGTTAATCTATCTATTAATC
Organism: Trachelipus rathkii; assembly: GCA_015478945.1. Taxonomy (NCBI): domain Eukaryota; kingdom Metazoa; phylum Arthropoda; class Malacostraca; order Isopoda; family Trachelipodidae; genus Trachelipus; species Trachelipus rathkii. Next base: position 34,165 of record JABUQX010015696.1, on the reverse strand, counting down.
GTTAATGTATTATACTATATATATATATTTTAAAGATATATATATATATTAGATGAGATATATTATATATATATGACATAATATATATAATCATATATATATTATATATATATATTATATATATTATATATATTATAGTATATATATAATATTATATATATATAAATTATACTGTATATATATATATATGTATATAGTATAAAATATATTATTATATATATATATATATATATATATAATATATATATATATATATTATATATATATATATATTATATATATTATATAATAATATTATATATATATATATATATAATATATATATATCAGCGGCGACTCTAGCACTCGTGCTACCTGTGCTCAGCACGAGTTAACATTATAGTAAACTATCTATTCGTGCAGAATTTCATATGTTAAGATAAATCTCTTATTTTTTTGACGAAGTTGGTCAGATATAATAAAATTATTACATAATAAATATAAAGATTGCAAAAATAAACGAAAGAAGGTAAGAAAAAGCCGCTATTAAATAATGCTTTAACCATTCAAATAGCGGATTCATGCCCAAATCGAAGTGGGGAGATGACAGTGTCTATGAATTTAGTATACAAAATTGTTTTAAATACTATATTTATAAATATATGTTTAAATACTATACATAAATAAATAATTAATTTTAATACAAAGAATATTAATAAACAAATAAATTAATAAAGAAATTACTAAAATAATAATAATTAATGGAAGGAAAAGAGTGATTTTAAATAAAGTCATGGAATTAAAGTTAATCATGGAATCAACTATAGAAACGTTTTAGATAAAGAAAAAACGTTTGGAAGGAATAGCTCAAAAGCCATTTAATATATCTATATATATTATATAATATTATATATATATAATATTATCTATTATATTATATATAATAGTATATAATATATATATATATAATTATCTATATATATATATATATATATATATATATTATATATATATTATATGGTTGAGAGAGAGAGAGAAGAGAGAGAGGACGGAGTAGTAAAAAGTAACTGGAGTCGCCACTGATATTTAATAATATATATTATTATATATATATATTTATGATATAATATATATTATATATTATATATAATATATATATATTATATATATATATATATATATATATTATATATATAACTATATATATATAATATTAATTATATAATTATTATATACAAAATATACTATATATATAATATATATATTATATATATTATATATATATATATATATATAATACCAAAATATATATATTTATATATAATATATGAACAAAATATATATATATTTTTTTTATAATAGTATATATATTATATATAATATATACATTTATATATATATATACAGTGCTGCACACAATTATACCAATATTTTTTATACCTATTATTTACTGGGAACGAAATTATTAAGTCAAGTAATTATTAAGCAATGGGATGAACAAATCTTGGGCAAGCAGTATTAATAGAGTAGAAATTACTTTTTCTTCTAAGCTAAGATAGATTCATTATACTTTTCTAACTTCTTTGCCTTTTGATTCATATAGAAAAGGCAACAACCTTCAATATGAGAAAGCACAAGAAATTTATGCACATTTTGCTTATTATAAAGATAATAGCGGATGAGAACTGCTCAAAATTTACAGAACAAAAATAAAAATATCGAAGACTAGCTAATGAAGAAAAAAATATATATCTACAAAAATAGATATATTTTCGATACTATTAAAAAAATATCTATCTGTACTCTTTCGGCATCCATAATTTATAAGCCGATAATTATAAAAACTCTACTTTCACATAACTATTCCAAGCTTTGCCAGTTTTCTTTGCGGCCTTGCCTGAAAAATTGGGAACTTTAGCACGTACAACATTTCGCGTAACAAGATAACTTGTAACACTTCAGGCCGAGCTAACCTTTCGTATAAATTATAGGGAGAGACTTACAGTAATTAGTTTTAAATTTATATTTTTTTTCCGAAGTTCTTGTAGTTTAACTATTTTTTTTTTTTTAATAGAATGAATTCAAAACTAATCTCTACTAAATTTACATAAAGTGGATATTTTAAAACCATAAAATATTTAAAAGAACAATTCAAACATAATTCGTTTTATCTCTTATAAGTTAAAATAAAACTCATATTTCAAGTGGAATAAATTTGTTGAAACTTTATTATGAAAATTTCATCAACTAAATTGTTTTGTAAAACCACGACTTCAGTACTAAGTACTAAAATAAATAGTAAGAATATCTATTCAAATAATAAAAATTTCAAAATATAACATACTTGGGAGTACTTTTCCGTTGCCGTACAGGGTATATAAATACGAGTCTGGTTGAGTTCTTATTCATTTTGCTATTGTTTTTACGTACGAAAGTTTATATACAATGACTGGTTGTGGCTTAAAAGGATTTCCTAGGAGACGTATGGTTCTTCGAGATAATCTCGGCGGTATCTCAAAAGCATCCATTCGTCGTCTTGCTCGTCGAGGTGGCGTAAAACGGATCTCTGGCTTGGTTTACGAAGAAATTCGTAATGTTTTAAAAGCTTTTCTTGAAAACGTCATTAGGGATACGGTTAACTACACTGATCATGCTAAGAGGAAGACTATTACAGCTATGGATGTTGTTTATGCTCTTAAACGACAAGGAAGAACTCTATACGGATTTGGAGGCTAATAACCCATAACGACTTAAGACCAAAGGACCTTTTTAGGTCCACATAACTTTACTAAAGAGATAATGAATTAATGCACAAAATTTCTAAAGCTAATGAAATTTTGTCGATTGAGCATGTTTTTGCATATGTCACTTTAAATATCTTATTTTGCTAATGTAAACGAATATATTCTATTGACTTTTATTCAATCTTACAGTAGACTGATTATAATTTCATTTCCCACCAAAAAAAAATTTGTAATTTACTTATCTGGAAATAAAACATTGCGGTTTTAAATGAAAATTTACAGTAAATAACCACTAAAGTTTATAAAAGTTACTATAATTTTTTTTCTCGTAATTAATAATAATTTTTATTTTTACTACTTATTACCTTAAACACTATTTTTAATTTGTAACTAAATAAATATTATAAAGTAACTGAATTGGTTTTAAAACGTTCCTAATTTTTTTATAAGTACAAAAAATTTTCCCCTCTTGGAGCCATATATTCTTTAATACTTTACTTTATTCTCATATGATTATTATTAAAATTGCTCTAAACATTTTTCTCCTGGCTATTTAAGTGAATAATATTTCATCTTCGATAAAACAAATATGAAAGTATACGGACACATTATACATTTATAAAGTATTTAACACAAATGAAAAAAAATTTTTTGAAATTCTTTGGAAAAAGAACAGTTATAGCTTCCATAATTTTGTCATATAAAAATACGGCAATAAATATTCCAAATGATTCTTAATTAAGTATTGTAATTTGTATTAGCAACTAAATTACAGTAATAAAATATATTTTTGAATATGATTTAACTGATAATTTTTATTAGTGAAATGAGCGATAACACTCGCAATAACGAAAAAAATACACACACCCTCCCTTACATACACGCACACACACACATACACACACACACACAATATATATATACTATATATATATATATATATAGATATGATATATATATTTTATATTAATATATATATATATAATATAATATAATAAATATATATATATATAATATATTGCGTTCATATGTAATAGCATAGGTGAAGTGCGTTTACAGTACATGGTTATAAAGACTTAAAATGATATAAATAGGTATATATTTCTTCGCTTCCGCTACTTACCGGAGTTTTCACCTATCGCGGGGAGCCTAGAACGCATCCCCCGTGATAGGTGAGGATTCACTGAATATATATATATATATATATATATATAATATAATAATATATAGAGTATATGTCGGATATTATATCGATATAAATCGATATATATATATATGAAACTTCTGTATCATATAGAATATATCTATATAACTAAGAATATATATATATATATATATATTATATATATATAATATATATACTTATATTATATATATATAATAATATTAAAATAATTTATATATATATATTATATAGTTATATATATATAATACATATAAATATAACTATATATAATAATATATATATATAATATATATATATGATATAATATAATAGTATATATATATAATTATATAATAGTATTATATATTATATATTAATATATAATAATTTAATATATATATTATTATTCATATATATATATATATATAATATATTATAATATTTATATATGATTATATATATATATATATATATAATATATATATATAATATTATATTGTTTTTGTATATTATGTATATATATTATAATTATTTATAATATAAATATTATATATATTACTAATATATTATTAGGTTCGTTCCCTCAGCTCTTCATAATATAATATATAATATATATTTTATTTATATGTATATTTTGTTTTTTATTTTTATCTTTATATTTTACTGTTATTTTTATTTTTATCTTACTTTTGTTTTAATTTTATTTTATGCTTTGTTTTATTTTTTCATCATTGTCAATTTTCTGCCGATAATAATAATAATAATAATAATAATAATAATAATAATAATAATAATAATAATAATAATAATAATAATAATAATAATAATAATAATAATAATAATAATAATACATTATAATAATAATAATTACTAATAATAATAATAATAATAATAATAATAATAATAATAATAATAATAATAATAATAATAATTCTGTAACATAAAAGAGTTAGATGCTCATGAAAATGAGAAAAAATTGGACATATATACCCCGTTTTAGTTTGAGTTTTTCACGAGTTGTCACGTATTAATAAATGAACTATATTTTTTAGAAACTTTAGAAACAAAAAGACAGTAAGAAGCCACATGGGCCTATCGAGACTCTCCCACTCAAGGAAATATAACAAATCACCAAACATGATCATGAAAGTCCATAGAGCACCATAGGGTTTGTCAATAACTTACATAGTACACACAAAGTCTAAAATATCCTCATGCAAATCCACTAAGCACCCTATGGATTGTCAATTACTTACATACTCGTAGCATACACAAAGTCTACAACTAAGAGAAAAAACTATAGCTAAAATATATGCTAATCACATTACAAGCTTTAATAACTTTGTAGTAATAACAGGCAGTTTAACCTTAATAACAACTGTAACTAAAAACCCGCAAATTTGGCTTAGTCAAAATATGCTATGTGATACCTAAACATTTCTTAAATGTTGCAATCGAGTCGCACTCAAAACCTCCTGTGGCAAACCATTCCAAAAATTAAGAACTCTATTAAATGAATGCTTTCTTATAACAAGATGGCATGCCTTCTTAAGTTGGTGCAACCAGTTGCCCCTACATTCCCCTCCGAATCGTGGTAAACTGATGATTATGAATTATGGGTCTTCTTTTTTCATTACTCAATAGATAAGTATATTATTTTGTAACTTGTGTTATCTGTCCCTTCTGAGAAATTTGAGTTTTCTATTGAAAACATCTTCGCGCTAAACTCCTCTATCTCTCTCTTCATTTCATACCTTTAAACTTGAAAGCGATCCTTTGTTGTCTGCGCGGGGTACTCTCATCTAGCATCTATGTCTTTCGCGTGTAAAAAAAATGGCCCAAAACTTGTTGCACAATACTCTTTATACTGTCCTCTATTAAACATAGATTTGTACACAGTTACTTATGACTCCTGCTTTTGTAAACGATTCCATTGCATATAAATTTAATACCTTATCGTTATCTGATCATACTAAAGAAAATGCTGTGACTTTTTTCTACATTTATTCAAGCATAATATCTTAATTAGCATTCTTTTACATCCAAAGTCTATTGTATTCCTTCTATTGTAGGGCTTACATAAACCAGAGTCATCTGAGAGCATTACATTAGCAACATATAAGACAGGTTCATTACCTCTATATAAATATTAAACAATAAAAAGAGTAGAGTGACAAAATTTCGTTCCTTGTCTGACAAAACTTTTTTTCTTTCCAATAATATACAATTATAAACATTTATTTTAAACTTAAACTATGCAAAGTAATAGTGATGCTTTAAAAATTGCACTGAATATTATTATAGCACAATAATCTAGGGAATTTTTAAAATTATTCCAAACCCTTAAAATAAAATGTCATGATTGACTCTGTCAAATGCCTTTCGAAAGTCGAGATGCCGCAATGCTATGGATTAGAACCTCCCTCGTATATGCATTCTTTGCAATAGTTTCCTTCAAAACAAGATCGCCAGTCCCTGTTGAGTAATTGTTTCTAGATAGATAGATAGATAGATAGATAGAAGATAGATAGATAATAGATAGATAGATAGATATAGATAGATAGATAGATGATTAAAGATAGTATAGTTAGATAGACTAGATTAGATAGATAGATAGTACTAACTAGATAATTAGATAGATAGATAGATAGATAGAGAGATAGAAATATATAGAAAGATAGAAAGAATAGATAGATTAGATAGATAGATAGATAGATAGATAGATTGATATATAGATAGATAAGATAGATATAGATAGATAAGATAGATAGATAAGATAGATAGATAGAATAGACAGATAGATAGATAGATAGAGTAGAATCTATCATACTTATATATTTACCATGTATTTCTGCTCTAAGGTTAAGAACATACTTATATTATACTATATATATATTATTATATATATATATATATATATATATATATTCTACTATATATTTTTCTCACATTTATACAATAGACATACATACATACATATATACATATATCTCACTATATAATATATATATATATAATATATATTAATATTATACTATAATACTATATATATATATTATACGTTATATATATTATATATTATTATATATATTATATATATACTCTATATCTATCCATATATATATATATACCTATTATATTAATATTCAAATCATATACTATATATACATACTTATATATATATATATATATATATTATTCTAACTACTTATATATACCTCATATATATCCTATATATAATATACTGATATTATCACCCAATACCAATATAATAGTATATATATAATATATATATATATAATCTATATATTATAATAATATTATTATGATATTACCTATAATATAATATAAATTCATATTAATCATATTCAAATATAATATTTATATATATTATATAAATTATATATTATAATTACTATAATAAAATTATTTATATATATATATATATAAATAAATAATGAATTATATTATATATATAATATATATAATTTATATATTCCATATAATATATTATATAAGATATATAATATCTCTATTATCATATAATAATTAATATCTTAATAATAATAATATCTATATATAATATAATGATTATATTACGTGAATCGGAATCTATGACATCCGCATCCGCATATCCGCATCTTGCGAGCTCCCCAACCTATAATTGACATCCGCATGCCGCATCTCGCCGCGATCCTTACTTAATCGGCACTCCGCATCCAGACCGCATCTCTTTTGAAAAATGAGATAATGCGGATGATATTTCTACATTTGATTAAATGCATACAAAATAAATATTATTTGGCATCTTTATCATGGGAGTTAATTTATGGATATTAATGTAATTTTAGTCGAATTATTCTGGATATATATATATTATATATATATATTATATATAAATATTATATATAATATATTAAAATATATATATATATATCATATATATATATATAATATTATATATTATATAAATATATATATTATCTATATAATATATATATATCTAAGTAATTATATATATATATTTTTTTTTTTTTTTTTTTTTTTTTTTTTTATATAAATTATAGTATCTATATATATATTTATATATATTATATTATACCTATATATATATTATTATAATAAATATTTATATAATATAATATATCGATATATATATATATTATAATATATATATATATATATATACTATTTATATATATATTATATTATATCTATAATATAGTATTATAATATATATTATATATATATATATATGCGTTATTTTCTGCCACTGATCGGAGCCGATTGGGGGCCTTTCGTCGCTTCTACGCTAGCTAAAATTGAAATGACTGCTTTGACTCTGGTGACGCTTCGGCTCCTGCCGATAAGATGGGAGCTGTAATCGTTGATGGGATGAGCAGGCTCGTTCCTTCTTCGATAAATCTTTCTCTCCTCATAAATCCATGGTTCGACCGTCGAGCTTTGCTCATCTGTCATTCAGGCTAGATGACAGTGTCGTATCGGGCGCTGGAAAAATTCTCTCTTCTGTCACTCTTGCCTAATTATTCAATATCAGCTAGAATCGTTGCAGGGATACTCTTCGTCAAGCAGCAAACGGGCTTTCATCAAACGAAAGTGCGCAACCTCCTTGATTCTCTTACTGATAAATCTTTCTGGGCCTACTTGGCCAACAAAACATTTCTAACAACTCTCGTAAATCTGCTTTCCTCGTCGGGTATCTCGTTCGGTTGTTCTGTCTAATTCTTCAACTGAAAAAGGAAGAATCTCTATCAGCTCCTATTCCTTTAAACTCAACCTTAGACGATTCTGGCACTCCTCCTACCTCCTCCTCCTCCTCCTTCTTCTCAGGTTTCCTATGGTCTTGCCTGTGATTACATTTTGATCGGGTGCATGGGCTCCTTGAAATCTTTGAATTAGGAGACGGGTGGCCCGGATGGCATTCCTCCCGAGTTTGAGGGAATGTGCTTCGTGCTGACCCTGCCCCTCGTTTAACTATATTCTCTACTGTCTCAAATACTTAATACTTTCCCTCAGTTTTGGAAGCACGAACATGTCCAACCTGTTTGGGAAAAAAAGTTGCCGCTCTGATCCTTTTAACTATCGCCCTAGTAGCTACTCACTGTGTTTCTAGTCAAGATCTTTTGAAACCCATCTTCATACTAATTCTCTAGATCATCTGGAGTCTTTTATTCACTTCTTTTCGGATCGCCAGTACGGCTTTCGGAGCTCGAGGTCTCCTTGCGATATACTTTTCTATCTAACTGATTTATGTTTCCAGCCCTCAGAACTCGGAGAGACTGCGTGTGGCGCTTGCATATCCCAAGCATTATTGACCGGTTATGACACGCGTCCACTGCTCTCCAAGCTCCCCTCTCCTTTTGGTTTCCTCCTTTTCTTTTGCTAACTTATGTCTAGTTTTCTTTCAAATCACTAAATATCGGCTGTTGTTGATGGCGACTTCTTTTTTTTCAAACGTGGGCGTTCCTCAGGTCTGTCTTACTCTACTTTATCCTCACAATTTATTGATTCAACTGATCTTCTCACATCACATTTAACTCTAATCCACTCGTATGAGCCGATGATCACCTCTTCAATTTTTCAACTCATTTCAATTCTGCTCCTCTGTTACCTATAATTGTCCACACTTTCTCCTTAATCTTTTCCGATTTGTATTCTCGTGATCGGATAGAATTCCTGGTGGGGTATCGTCTCAACCATTGTGAAATTCAATTCTTTAATAAAACCCAACTTCTACAAATCTCCCTCTCTTAGACATCCTTCAACTTCCTACCTTACAATCGGTTCTCTACGTCTCTGCCTGTTAGACCAATATAAACATTCCTTGGCCTTATTTTAAACAAAAAAAATGTACCTGAAACCAACACATCACAACGGTTGCTAGGCGGCCTCAAAGAAACTGGAGTTCTGTTTAGGCTGCGATTCTTTTTTTCCTCTTCTCAGCTGCTCCAGCTAATGACAAGAGCCTCATCCACCCTGTAGGAGACTGCTCTCATATTCAGGGGTGTCCCTGGTTTCACTCGCTTTTGATGTGTCGAGTATAGGCCAAATAGGCCTTTATAAATGTGCTCCACTTCCCATAGTTCATCTTGACCCTCTAATCTTTATAACTAGGCGCTTTGATGTATGGTGCTTTATTCTTTTTCTATAAAGTACCGCAGCTGCAGTGTACTCGAGTGGGCTATCACTCGTCGTACCACCTCCTTTTTCGGGCCCCTCGAGCACAAAGGCGTGCTGTGTCGGCTACGAGTTTTGACTGATATTGGTAACTTCCAGGCTGTTCGCTGCGGTGCTTCCTTTCTTCTTGACCACTCTGTTCTGTGAAGTTCTCTTCCATCTTCTGTTTTCCTGCTGAATTTAATCTATCTCACTTAAAGCCTACGTCTGATGCTCTCTGCGTTAGTTTTGTGTTAGTGATGAATATTTGAGTGTTGCAACCACCCCCTTACCTGGGAATGGCTCTGCCGGAGGGTCGTGACAAAACTTGTAAATATATAAAAATATATATATATATGGTATATATATATATTATTATTAAAAACATATTAATATATATAATATATTTATGTATATAATATAATAATATATATATATATATATATATTACTATTAATATTTATAATAATATATACTATAATATTTTAATTATTATTTTATTTAATAGATTGATGTCATATGGTAAAGATTTGATTATTTTATATATTATAGTATATATGTTATATAATTATATATATATATAGTTCTGTGCCTCATTCTGCGTAGTTTGTGTTAGTTGATGAATATTTGAGATGTGCAACACTAAACCTCCTTGAAGATGGATCACTCGTGAGTGGAGACAATTGAAAAATATATGTTTTTCATAAAATCTATATATGTGTTTCTTGTTTTAAAATAAAAAATATATATCTATTATATATCATAGGAATATAGTTACAGAGTGTATATTAATTTTTTTCTAAATATACTATAAAAGATGATTCTCTAATATATATATATTATTATATATATTATTATATTACTTTTTATATTATATTTTAATTTTATTATTATATTATTATTTATTTTATATTTATACATTATTTACATGAATACAGTATTTGTTATTATTTTTTGTTATGACAGCAGCTATATAGAGGTATATATAATATATATATATTATATGTATATATATATATAATATATATATATATATATATATATATATAATATATATATATATATATATATATTATATATTATATATATTATATTCTATATATATAAATGACTATTATATATATATATAATTTTTAATTCAACTTCAAAGGATAAACATCGCATCCGGCATCCGCAAACATCAAATTTTGACATCGGTCCATCACATATATATTATATAATATATATATAAATATATAATATATAATAATTATATATATAATCACAGTGATATGTATGATTTCCATATACTTATATATATATATATATATATATATATATATATATATATTTCATGTAGGCAAACAAATTATGGAGTGGTTACAAATTTCTCTATAGACCATATTAAAAAAAAGCCTATTCGAAGGTCGCCATTTGAACAGAGACATATAAAGTATATACACACCTAGGCAAATGCAAACGCGCGCGCGCACACACACACACAAACACACATAAAGTTTGCTAGATCTGTAGAGAAAAAACGGTTTATAATCTTACGATACCTATCTACTCGTGTATTAAAGTTATACCTGTCATTAAGCATATTTCCCATTCCTTTTTTTTGTTTTGCTCTGTAAAAGTTTTTAAAGGATTACTGGAATGTACTAGTGTGTAAAAAAAGCCGTTAATAGGCTACATTAAATGTTCAGAAATTACTTTCCTTATTTTAATAAATTAAAAAATGAAATTATTAAAGATAAAAAAAAAAAGGAAAACACCAGTTTAATTGCATTTATATGAAAATATTTATAAATGAAGTTGTTATATATTTGGGACATGAAGATTTTAGGCTAAAAAATTTAATTTCAATGACCTCGTTTGATACGAATACGAGAAATTTATATTACTCATCGAAAGCATTCCCTCCCTTCTGACCACATTATGGATGTTAGTTTTTGAATGCGACTCACATCAACGTTTAGAAAAATTCTTAGCCCATCCAATGGATCTAGTAAATTATTGGAAAGTAGCACTATTGTCATTTCTTTATTAAAATTTGTGGCTCCAAATAGAGCCTTTATAGTTGGTTATAGATGCCTATTTACTTGGATGAAGTGTACTTAGTGACGGCTTTAGTTCCCTCAGAGACGGCGTGTTTTGCCAATTCTCCAGGAAGCAACTCTCACAGCAGTTTGAATTTCCCGGGAAGTGATGGTCGATCTCTTGTTGTAGTGAGCTAAGCGGGAAGCCTCAGCAGCAATTCTTTCGAAAATATCATTAACGAAAGATAATGACCCTAGCTTTTGAAGAGACTCCTGTATCTGGATGAACCTGCTTCAATACTTTGTAGATGTAAATGCTGCAACTTTCCTTCCTCCTCTTTTTCTTCTTATCACCTTTAGAGATAGACTTCTTTGTGGCCTTGCTCGAAGTTTTGGGAGCCATAGCGCAAAGATCATATTGTCTAAATAACATGAAATAATAATACACTCCTGACTGAGCTAGCATTTTATATATATTGCTCAAGCTTTAAGTAACATGTTTTAAACTGCCCGAGTTTTGGTATATTATGTGTTTTGGTATATTATGTGTCATATGTTGGAGAATTTTCAACTTTTTTTTTTTCATATAATGGATGAAGCCAAAATGAATTTCGTCAAGTTTAGGTAAGGCTCTTTTAAAAAATATAATAATTCAGCCATCGAAAACCCAATTTGATCTTTTTTTTTTTTAAATACCATACGTTAATTTATTGACGAGCGAGAGCACGCTCTACTATATGACAAAATACGTTGCATTAGAGGGTATATAAAGTCGGTTTAAATAGAAGCATTATTCATCTCGTTTTTGTTTATACACTCGAGAAGTTGCATTTGAATTAAATCATGACTGGTCGTGGCAAGGGAGGTAAAGGACTCGGAAAAGGAGGCGCCAAGCGTCATCGAAAAGTTCTTCGCGATAACATCCAGGGTATCACCAAACCAGCTATTCGTCGTCTTGCTCGTCGAGGTGGCGTAAAACGTATCTCTGGATTGATTTACGAAGAAACTCGCGGTGTGCTCAAAGTTTTCCTTGAAAACGTCATCAGAGATGCTGTAACCTACACTGAACATGCTAAGAGAAAGACTGTTACAGCCATGGATGTTGTCTATGCTCTTAAACGACAAGGAAGAACTCTATATGGATTTGGAGGTTAATTACCCTTACTAATGATTGCGACCAAAGGACCTTTTTAGGTCCACACAACGTTACTAAAGAGATAATGTCTAAAAAAAAAAAAAAAAAAAAAAATTTTTATATATAAAAAGCTTTTTTCTTTAAGATCGAGCTCGGAAACTTGCCTCCAGTCTTTTCTATTAAAATAAGCATTTTCTTTAGTGAGAAAAACTATGATTAAAATTTGCTTCACCATATTTCATTTAATTCTAATGATATTACATTTCTCAAAATAACTTTTTCTATTTAAATTTTCTTTAAATGAGTAGAACGAAGCCTAAAATTTACCTACCTCGCAATTCTAAATTTTTAGTTAAAAATTATATATTTATATTTTTCCTTAATAAGGATAAAATCGTGTGACAATCAAAAATGTAAATAAAAATAAATTATACAGTATTTCAAAATCAAGCCAATCGCTCAACTTTGCAATATATGTTAATTCAAAAGTGTATTATATTAAAAAACGTTTTTGTTGTTTGAATTACAAGATTTATATTGCTCAGTATTTAATTCCCGCCTGCCCAATTTTCGAAAATGACCATATTTCGATATACTTTCTTTCCTTGTTATAGCATTCTGCCTATATATAAAGATAAGAGAAAATCGCATAGAACATTATTTTCGCCTTCCAATTGAAAAGAAATATTTATATAAAAATAACACCTTTTCATGTTAAAGTTATCTCTTTAGTAATATTTGGTGGCCCTAAAAAGGGCCTTTATATTTAGTGTTGGTCTTGGTCTATTTCATTTAAGCTCTCTCTCCACGAATTCTTCGGGCCAATTGAATGTCCTTTGGCATAATAGTAACTCGCTTGGCGTGAATGGCGCACAGGTTGGTGTCTTCGAAGAGACCTACGAGGTACGCCTCAGAAGCTTCCTGAAGAGCCATAACAGCCGAAG
>JABUQX010015696.1:0-5000 GCA_015478945.1 Trachelipus rathkii | reverse complement strand
TCAAGGAAATTTGTACATGTTGAAAATTGATATATAAAGATTGAATTAGCAATCTCTCCCAAAAAAAAAATCTTTATAGGACCGATGGGCACCGAGAGAGATAAAAAATTATGAAATGCAACTGTCATTCAAAATGAAAGGCCTAAATTGGCATGCTAATTGTTGTACTTATAAATAAGGAAATACATTACCGATTGATTTCAAATTTTAAGAGGATATAACCCAATGTGTTCACAACACCTAGGGTAAATATGAAATTCCTAGATCCATTGGAATGGAAAAATTATAAAGTCAACCGGTAAAAAAGAATGAAAATCTTCAAAATCCAATTTTTTTACTGTAAAAGAAATATATATATATATATATATATATAATATATATATATATATATATATATATATATATATTATATATTATATATAATTATATATATATATATATATATATATATATATATATATATATATATATATATATATATATATATATATATATATATATATATATATATATATATATATATATATATATATACATATATTTAGACACACATATATTTATGTATTATATATTAATTTATATATATATATATATATATATATATATAAATATATATATATAATATATATATATATATATATATATTATATATATATAGATATATACATACTAATATAACATATTATATATTTACAAACAAAAACAAAAAGAGGAAAAATGTAATTAGAAGAAAATAAAAATAAAAAGGGGGGCTCCAGCACCTATTTCAATTTTTAAGTGGTTACGGTTGACTTGGTGGTTTCATATTTGAAACTTTAATAATTTAAATAGGAATGGACAAGATAGTGTAGTTATCGAAATTGTAACCCACTTTAAACTAGTACTTTACTCCTATGAGTGAAGCATTTTAAGGGCTTATTTTTTGTTGACTTTCAGAATCGATTATTTCGATTAATATTCCACATTTTTTAATGGGACTCAATACAATAGCGCAATCTGATGGTGTTCTAAAAGATTATGAAATTAATTTTCAAATTTAATGGAAAATAACGAATTTTTAAATAACTCCAAAACTAAGAGTTACAGGGCCAAATCCTTTCAAGGGCGTATAAAAGGACTCCATACCTGGCTCTGAAGCAAGTAACAATTCCATATAATTATTATTAATGAAGTTACAGCGATCTGTAATAATGCATATTTTCCATTGTAAATACGGAGCGAAAACGAAAGTATTTCCTCCGAATAAGAAAAGGATGACGCCACCATTGCGGGTGGCACGTCAACCGAGCTTGTACGGTATGATAGTTTGATATATATTGTATACCGTAGCAAGCAATTATTTTACAATAATTAATTCTATTTTCTATATACAATATTGTTTGTTGAGACTATTATTTACAAGAAAGGATGACCATTGCACTCACGATTTCCCCAAACATAATTCAAGTTAGATACCCGTGAATACAATTAACCGCACCTTAATGTTAGTCACAATTGTGACAGATGGAGTAATTATAAAATAATTGCGACACAAGCTATTGGTGAGATTAACAAACCTTCAAGCAACCTTACTAATTAATAAAAGAGCAAAAGCAGCAGCCCTACACCCTAAGTAATATATAAGCCACCTATATCCCATCTCTTCTGAAAAAAAATCCTTATTCATCAGTAATTGAAGGTCAGTTTGAAACAGGGATGGCATGGAAAAAATCAATTCATTTTTTCAACTGATTTTTTCACTTGATTTTTTGCTCCAAAAAATCATGATTTTTTGCTTTTTTTGATTTTTGCTTTTTTATATATATTTTAATTTTTTTGTATATTTAAGTGATTTAACTTCAAAGTAAATAAAAAATTATAAAAATAATATCTTAGCAAGGCGACTGACTCTGTTACAAATTTCTACACTATAAAAATGTCAACAAAAGATCATGTTTCAAACATGTTTCTTTTATTTCATCAATATTACAAATAAAACACTTTAATGTTGCTCTTTCATTTTGTCATAGTCTATATGGCCTATTTTAAGATTTTGAACTCAGAGCTAGGGCCTAGGGTTAAAAATAATACTATATCAAACTTTAAAAAAAAGTTTGTTTACAAATTATATTTCGCGTGACGTGACGTGACGAATCTCAAAAAAATCAAAAAAATCAAAAAAAATCAAAAATTGATTTTTTTCTCAAAAATCCAAAAAATCCCCAACATTGGTTTGAAAGATAAAATTGTTATAAAAATAGCTGATGTAAATGTGAAATGAATGTAAGAATAACATAATGAGTTTACAAAGTAAATAACTAAATTTTTAAAGACAATAAAAGAGTTTTGCCAAATAACATTTTTTGAGAGTATTTCATTTTTATGTATAATTGATATTATATTTGTATTTTTTTATATATTAATATATATATATATATATATATATATATATATATATATATATATATATATATATATATATATATATATATATATATATATAATATATATATATATATATATATATATATATATATATATTATATATATATATATTATATATTATATATATATATATCATATATAGTCTTAAAACCAAGGAACATATAAGTGGAAGGTAAGAACTGACAGCTTTCTCCGGGATTGAACCACCGCATGTTGCGAAATGAGGACAATATGCTCGATGCTTTACGACCTTTTTTGGGTTGAGGGATAGCTCAGTCGTAAAGCATCGAGCATATTGTCCTCATTTCGCAACATTTGCGGTGGTTCAATCCCGGAGAAGGCATGCTAATTCTTTACCCTTATATATATAGGACTGACGCCAAAATGGGGCGAAAATTTTTTTTTTGCCTTTTAGGCATGAGATACCTCTTTCATTTGATTTTAAATTGTTGAAAAACCATATAATGATGAAATTTTCACGTCAAATTTGAATTTTTTAGAAGTCGCGCTTGCCATTTGAACGATTTCCATGACACCCATGAGGTTACAGTTACAAGTCACGTTATACTTTTTTTAGTGGAAGTTCCCTGGAGGGCCTATTATACCACTTTCTTTTTCTATATATATATATATATATACTATTATATATATATATATATATATATATATATATATATATATATTATATATATATATATATATATATATATATATATATATATATATATATATATATATATACAGGGTGTTTACGAAATAGGGGGACAAATTTGGAGGATATTATCTTTGTACCATTACAAGTGTTTTGTCTTAAATAAAGTTACCTCTAAAGTTCCTCATTTGGTAGGTAAATGAGTTAGGAAGGTGCAAAGATGTATGATGTGAATATTGGTGTTTATATTTCCGTAGATGTGGTTATTATTAATTATTATTATTATTATTATTTATTATTATTATTATTAATTATTATTATTATTATTATTATTATTATTATTATTATTATTATTATTATTATTATTATTATTATGATTATTATTATTATTATTATTATTATTATTATTATTATTATTATTATTTTATCATTATTATTATGATTATTATTAATATTATTATTTTATCATTATTATCATTATTATTATTATTATTATTTTTATTATTATTATTATTTTTATTTATATTATTATTTTTATTATATTTTATTATTTTTTATTATATTTTATTATTCATTATTATTTTTAATTACCATTTTTATTGTCATATTTTACTATAATTAAATTATAATTATTTCATTATTATTATTATTAATTATTATTATTATTATTTATTATTATTACTTTTATTATTATTATTATATATTATTATTATTATTATATTATTATTATATTATTATTATTATTATTATTATTAATTATTATTAATTATTATATTGTGAATGTTATCTTATTATACTTCTTATGTTATTATTTTTTCCTGTTGCCTATTCGTATTATTACTATTTATCCATAGTAATATTACTATGACAAAAATTATTGTTATTAGGCTAGTTAATATTGTTAATTAGTAATATTAGAGATATTATTAATTTTCGCTTATTATTTT
The DNA here is from genome assembly GCA_015478945.1 of Trachelipus rathkii. NCBI lineage: Eukaryota > Metazoa > Arthropoda > Malacostraca > Isopoda > Trachelipodidae > Trachelipus > Trachelipus rathkii. The sequence continues at coordinate 977 of JABUQX010015696.1, read as the reverse complement.
GTATTATTATTGTTATTGCCTTTTATCCGTTTCCCGAGTAAATATTTCTCGAATACTATCAACAATATTCCTAGTATTATTCATCATCTCTATAATAAGGTGGTAACTATCAAGCAACCTATAGCAGTGTCCAATATTAGAAGACAGCAATACCTGTATCTATAGGGTATACGTTACGTGCAGAGTTTCCGTAGCCAACAAGTCACATCTACGGAACATAAAAACCAATATTCACATCATACATCTTGCACCTTTCTAACTCATTTACCTACTAAATGAAGAACTTTACAGGTAACTTTATTTAAGACAAAACGCTTGTAATGGTACAAAGATAATATCCTCTAAATTTGTCCCCTATTTCGTAAACCACCCTGTATATATATATATATATATATATATATATATATATAATATATAATATATATATATATTATATTATATATAATTATAATATATATATATATATATATATATATATAATATATATATATATTATATATTCGGAAAAGTTTCCATGTTTTGTAAATTAATGAAGTTCTTATATTTTTTGTACGACTCGAACATTTCTTTCCATCGCTTAATTTGAAACAACTTGTAGTAAATATTGTTTTTGTTGTTCATCATTAGTTATTATTTTATTATACTCCTCCATCAATTTAACTCCTCTTTCTGCAGTATCATTCACAACTTTTGTTTGTTTGACAACGTTTCCTGCAATACAATAACTCTCATCATGTTGCCACTCTTCCACTGGTTTGCTTAGAAATGATGACGATAATCCTAGTATACTGAAAAAGGTTTTGGTATTGGTAGTCACAAAATCTTCAAGCTCCTTATTTTCAACAGTTTTTATGTCTATTTCGGCCTTCTTTGGAGGATCTGGGTCCGATGATTTTACAAGAGCCTCCATCATTTTTCTTTTGGTATTAAGACTTAAATCATCATCAAAGAAAGACAGTGCAACTAACTCCTCTGAG
>JABUQX010015695.1:0-20874 GCA_015478945.1 Trachelipus rathkii | reverse complement strand
ATTACATGAAAGTATTTTAGATAATGCTAAATTTTTTCGAACTTTAGATTTTTTGTATATAACACTTAAACGATATACCTAAGCTCGACTACGCTTATTGCTACACTTAGAATGTAAGTATTTTTAGAGCTTTCAAAGAAGATACCTCAAAACACCTGCCTAATTTACCTAGCAGGTCCAAATTTTACATGAAAGGGATTTATTTAGAATGAATCGTAATGTTTTCACTTTAGATTTCTTTTTGTTATTATCACTTAAAACGATACACCTTAAGCTCGACTACGCTTTATTGCTACACCAGAGGGTTTGATAGGTGGTTTAAACGAACAGGCTTAGGTTGTCTAAAAACGAAAGGGTTTAGGTGATTTAAATGAAAGTGATTTAACGGAAAGGGTTTAGGTGATTTTCAAACGAGAGGGTTTAAAGTTATTAACACTTAAAACGATATACCCTAGCTCGACTACGCTTTTGCTACAGCAGAATGTAAGTATTTAGAGTTTTTCAAAAGGAGATACCCTCAACACCTGCCTAAATATCCTAGGAGTCCAAATTATTACACTAAAAAGTGATTTGGTATGAATGCTTATTCTTTTCACTTTACACAGGTGCCATTGCTGGGGCCTAACGCCATTACCTAAAGCTTCGACTTCGCCTTTATTGCACAGACCAGAATGTTAGTATTTTAGAATTCTTCTGCAAAAGTGATACCTCAAAAACCTGCCTAAATTACCATAGGGAGTCCAGATAGGCATAAAAGTGATTTGAGTATTGGAATGCTAATTTTTTATCACTTTAGATTCTTTGTTCATAAGCACTTTAAAACGATATACGCTAGCCCGGACTACGACTTTTTATGCTACACCAGAATGTAAGGTATTTTAGAAAGTTCTTCAAAGGAAGATACCTCACAAACACCTTGCCTAATTATCTAAGAGTCTAATATTTACATGAAAAGTGATTTGTATAGATGAATTTTTTCAACTTTAGATTTCCTTGTTATACACTAACACGTATACCGTAAGCTCGGACTACGCTATATATGCTACAACAGAAGTAAGTATTTAGAGTTTCTTCAAAGAAAGATACCTCAAACACATGCCTAAATTACCTAGGGAGTCCACGAATTCTTAAATGTGGAAAGTGATGTTAGTCATGAATAATGTTAATTTTTTTCCCATAGATCTTGGTTATAAACTCATTAAACGATAGTGTACCTATCAAGCTCGACTACAGCTTATTGGCTACACCATAACTGTAAAAGTAATTTTACGAGTTTCTTCAAAGGAAGATACCTCAGAAACAACCTGCCCCTAAATTACCTAGGGCTACCGAACAATTTTACATTGAAAGTGATTTGTTGAAATGTATTTTTCAACTTCATATAGATTTCTTTGCTATACACTTATATGATTATGACCTAAGCTCGACTACGCGTTTTATTGGCTACACCATAATGTAAGATTTTAGCAAGTTCTTTAAATAAAGATAACCTCAATAACAACCGCCTAACATTACCTAGGGTCCAAAATTATTACAGAATGACGTGTTTGTATGGAATGTTCAATTTTTTTCAACTTTAGCATTTCTTTGTATAACACCTTTTTAAAACGATATGACCTAAGCCGACGGTACGCTTTATTCCTACACCTAGAATGCGTAAAGTATTTAGAGTTCTCAAAGAAGATACCCAAAAACACTGCCCCAAATTACTAGAGAGTCACAATATTACTACTGGAAGTGACTTAGTACTGAATTGTAATTTTTGTCACACTTTAGATTTCTTTGGTCTTAACACTTAAAACGTATACCCTAAGCTCGACTACGCTTTATTAGTACACCAAATAGTAAGTATTTTAGAGTTCTTCAAAGAAGTACCTCAAAACACCTGCCTAAACAATTACCTAGGAGTCCAAAATATTTACATGAAAAGTGACTTTAGGATGAAGGTAATTTTTCTTCACTTTAGGATTCTTTGTTGTAACACGTTAAAACGATATACCATAGGCTCGGACTACGGCTTATTGTACACCAGAATTATGTAAGGTAATTTAGGAAGTTCTTTTCAAAGAAGATACCTTCAACACCTGCCTAAATTAAATTACCTAATGGTCCAAATTATTACATGAAAAGTGATTTAGTTATGAATGCTAATTTTTTCAACCTTTGATTTCTTTGTTATATAACACTACAAACGAAATATACCTAAGCTCGACTACGCTTTATTGCTACACCAGAATATAGAATTTTTAGAGTTCTTCAAAGAAAGGATACCTTAAACGACGCTGTCAGGTTCTCTTTCATAGTCCAAAATTATTAAAAAAAGTGATTAGGAAGAAAGCTAAGTTTTTCCAACTAGATTTTGCCTCTGTCTTCTAAACTACTGTTAAAACGATATATACCTCCAAGCTCGACTACGCTTTATGCACACCAGAATGTAAGTATTTTTAGAGTTCATCAAGAAGATACCCCAAACAAACGCGTAATCGGCGATCAACGCGCGCTCCGACTAAATTACCTAGGAGTCCAAATTATTAATGAAAGTGATTTTAGGTATTGGAATGCTAATTTGTTCAACTAGATTTTCTTGTTATAACACTTAAACCGTTATACCTAAGCTCACTTACGCTTTATTGCTACACCAGGATGTAATTTAAATATTTAGAGTTTCTTTAAAAAATCCAAAACCCTCATACACCTGCCTAAATTACATAATAGTCCAAATTAGAAGGAAAGGCATAATTTTTCAACTTTAGATTTCTTTGTTATTAAACACCTTAAAAACATATACCTAAGCTGACACTACACATTTATTTGCTAGACCAAGAATGAGTATTCTCAAAGTTCTTCAAAAAAATATCCTTCATAACACCTGCCTAACTACCTAGGAGTCCCAAATTTTACATGAAATGATAGTATGAATGCTAATTTTCAACTTTAAGATTTCTTGTTATAACAGCTTAAAACGATATACTAAGCTCGACTACGCTTTTGCTACACCAAGATGTAAGTAATTTAGAGTTCTTCCAAAAAAGAGATACCTCAAAACACCTGCCTAAATTACCTAGGATTCTTAAATATTACTTGAAAGTGTTTAGTATGACATGCTACATATATTCAACTTTAGATCTTCTTGTTAATAACACTAAAACTGATATACCAAGCTCGATTATGCTTATTGCTACACTCAGAATTGTAAAGTATTTTAGAGTTCTTCACAAAAAAATTACCTCAAACACTGCCTAAATTACCTAGGAGTTCCAAATTATTACATGAAAAGTGATTTAGTATGAATGCTGATTTTTTTCAACTTTAGATTTCTTTGTATTAACACTTGAAAACGATATACCTAAGCTCGACTTACGCTTTATGGCTACACCAGAATGTAAAGTATTTAGATTCTTGCAAAGAAGATTACCCAAAACACCCTGCCTAAATCTACTAAAATTTACCTAAGGTCTAAAATTATTACTTAAAGTGATTAGTATGAATGGCTAAATTTTTTCAACTTAGATTTCTTTGTTATAACACTTTAAAACGATTACCTAAGCTCGACTACGCTTTATTGCTACACCAGAATGTAAGTATTTAGAGTTCTTTAAAAGGAGAAACCTCAACACCTGCCTAAATTACCTAGGAAGTTACCAAATTATTACATTGAAAGTGATTAGTATGAATGCTAATTTTTTCAACTTTAGATTCTTTGTATATAACACTTTAAACATGAAATTTACCTAAGCTCGGCTACGTTTATTGCTACACCAGAATAAGAAAAATAAGAGTTCTGGTTTAAAAAGAAACAGACACCTCACTAAATTACCTAGGAGTCCAGAATTATTACATTAAAATGATTTAGTATGGAATGCTAATTTTTTCAACCTTTAGATTTCTTTGATATAACATAAACGATATACCTAAGCGCTCGACTACGCTTTATTGCACACCAGAATGTAAAGTATTTTAGAGTTCTCAAAGAAGATACGCTCAAACACTGCCTTAAATTACTAGGAGGTCCAATCTATTACATCTAACGACTTTAGTATGGAATGCTAATTTTTTCAACTTGTGATTTCTTTATAACACTTAACACGAATCCGTAAGCTCGACTCTACCGCTTTATTGCTACACGAGAATGTAAGTATTGTTAGAGTTCTTCAAAGAATAAAGATAGCCTCAACCACACCGCCTAGAAAGTACCTAGGGCCAATTATTCACATGAAAAGCTGATTTTGAATGAATGGGTAATTCTTTCAACTTAAGATTTCTTTGTATATAACACTAAAACGATACAACTAAGCTCGACTACGCTTATTGCTACACCAGAATGTAAGTATTTTGAGTCTTCAAGGAAAAGATACCTCAAACGACCTGCCTCTAATTACTAGGGAGGGAGTCCAAATTATTACATGAAAGTGATTTAGAAATGAATGGTAATTTTTTCACTTTAGATTCTTTGTTATAACAATCCTTTAAAACGATATACCTAGCATTGAACGCTTATTGCTACACCAGATGTAAGTATTTTAGAGTCTTCAAAGAAGATACCTCAACAACCTGCCCTAAATTACAAGGAGTCCAAATTATTAATGAAGTGATTTAGATGGATATGCTAATCTTTCACACTTTTAGATTTCCTTTGTCCTCTATAACATTAAAAACGATATACCTAAAGCTCGACTACGGTCTTTATTGCCTAGCACAGAATGTAAGTAATTTATAGGTCTTCAAAGAAGATACCTCAAACACCGCCTAAATTACCTAGGAGGCCAAATTTATATCTGAAACCGATTTGTATTAATCTCTTAATTTTTTCAAAAATTAGATTCTTGGTTAAAACACTTAAAACGAATACCTAAGCTCGACTACGCTTTATTTGCCACACCAGAATGTAAGTATTTAGAGTTCTTTCAAAGAAGATACCTCAACACCTGCCCTAAATTACCTAAGGAGTCCGAAGTATTACTTGGAAAGTGATTTTTAGATGAATGCTATTTTTTCAAACTTAGATTTCTTTGTTTATAACACTTTAAAACGATATACCTAAGCTCGACTACGCTTATTGCTACACCAGAATTAAGTTTTTTAGAGTTCTGTAAAGAGATACCTCAAAAACCTGCTTAAAATACCTAGGAGTCCAAAATATTACATGAAAAGATGATCAAGTATGAATGCTTAATTTTTTCAACTTAGATTTGTTATAACAACTTTTAAAACGATTTATACTAAGCTTCGGACTACGCTTTGATTGGCTACCACCAGGATGTAATATTTTAAGCGTTCTTCAGAGAAGATTATCTCAAACACCTGCCAAAATTTACCTAGGAGTTAACAAAATTATTACATGTGACAAGTGATGCTAGTATGAATGTAAATTTCAATTAGATCATCTTTGATATAACACTTAAAAAGTTTTATTCCTAAGGTCGACTACGCTTCATTGCAACATAGGTATGTAACGAACTCAGAGGCACCATAGAAGATTGCAAACACCTTCCTAAATTAATTAGGAGTCCAAATTACACGAAGTGATTTAGTATGAATTGCTAATTTTTCAACTTTAGATTTCTGTTATAACACTTAAACCATATACCTAAGCTGGACTACGCTTTATTTGCTACACCAGAATGTAAGTATTTCACGAGTTCTTCAAAAAAATACCCTCAAACACCTGCACTAAATTTAACCAAGGAGTCCAAAATTATAAGTACAATGAAAGTTGATTTATATGATGAATGCTAATTTTTCCCAACTTGATTTCTTTGTTTATAAAACACTTAAAACGTTCTATACTAAGCTCGACTGACCTTTAATTGCTAAACCAGAATGTAAAGTATTATAGGTTCTTCAAAGAAGATAACCTCAAACACCTGTCTAAATTACCTAGGGGAGTCCAAATTATTACGATGAAAGTGATTAGTATGGAATGCTAATTATTTTCAACTAGATTTCTTTGTTCATAATATAACACTTAAACGATATTCCTTAAGCTCGACTACGCTTTCTATACTAACCTGCATGTAAGTATATTTAGAGTCTAGAACATTAATTACTGACTAAATTTACCGATATTGAAGTCCGAATTATCAATATCAAAGTGGTTTAGTAATGCTAATTTAATTTTTTCAACTTAGATTTCTTTGTTTATAACACTCTTACAAACGATATACCTAAGCTCGACTACGCCTTTATGCTACACCAGAATATAAGGATTTTAGAGTTCTTCAAAGAAGATGATACAAACACTGCCCTAATTACCTAGGAGTCCAAATTATTACAATAAAGTGATTAGGAAGAAAGCAATTTTTTCAACTTTAGATTTCTTTGTTATAACACTTAAAACGATTATACCTAAGCCGACTACGCTTTATTGGCTACACCAGAATGTAAGTATAGAGTTCTTCAAATAAGATACAATACCTCAAACAAACGCCTAAATTACCTAGGAGTCCCAAATTATTACATGAAGTGATTAGTATGAATGCTACAAGTCCTTATAAACTTAGAATATTCTTGTATAACACTTAAAACATATTACCTAAGCTCGGACTACGCTATTGGCGCTACACCAGAATGTAAGTATATTTTAGAGTTCTTTTAAAAAGATACCTCAAACACGCCATAATTACATGAAAGTGATTAGGAAGAAAGCTAATTTTTCCAACTTAGATTTCGTTGTTATAACACTTAAACCATATACCTAAGCTGAACTTACACCTGTATGCTACCAGAATGTAAGGTATTTCGAGTTCTTCAAAAAACCATCAAACACTTCGCTTAATAGCTAGGAGTCAAATTATACTGGAAAGTGATTTAGTATGAATAGTTATTTTTATCAACTTTAGATTTTTGCGTTACAAAACTTAAAACATATTTAACCTAACACATTACGCTTTTTTGCTACACAAGAATGTAAGTATTTTTAGAGTTCTGTCAAAGAGATACCTCAAAACCTGCCTAAATTACCCTAGGAGTCTAAATTATTACTTGAAAGTGATTTTGTATGAATGCTCTAATTTTTTCACTTTTAGATTCCTTTGTAATTAAAACTTTAAAAGAAATTACATAAAACTCGATATGCTATGCTACACCAAATGTAGTATTTTAGGTTCTTCAAAGAAGATCCCAATTCCATTAATTTTCACCATGGCACAATGAATTGTATATATATATTTCACTTATATATATAAACGTCAACCTTTTCCTCTTGGAATCGTCCACTCATTTAGCATGTACCGAAGTAGGGGTTCCCCATTTGACCATTCATCATACCAGTACCATCATGCTTAAGTATTGAATATCTACCCATTAAATTTCAACACTTTAATAAATGAAGGTATTTTTATAATAACAACCTCTCTGATATCCTGCATAGATGCCACAAGCCCCAAGTTTTTCACATCATCTTGCTTGTACGTTATTATTGCTTCTTCTTTCCAATCCCTCGCGAAACTATACCCTCTCAATATAAACGCCGACTTTACTTAACTTTCCAAAATATCTGATGAAAAAAGCAGCACATCTTCGCCTACCATTACTTTTGCTGTAGTACCTATAGAGCTCACGAACTCAAAAATTTTACTCTTTGCCCATTCCTCTATATTTTTTTAAATATCAAACTTAAAAATACTTTGTTTTCGACATGTGACGGACTACACAAAAGTATGCAGTCAATTTTATGTTTATATTTTAGAGGAAAGCTCTTGGAGTATTTTCACTTGGATAAACATTTATTTTCAGAGTATTTAAGAACTGTCGCAAAGAAGTTACCGTTTCCAGACCCAAGACAAATAACAATTCTGCATCTTCGAACATTCATCGCTGATTAATTAAATTCATCGGAATAATGGTACATCCTTATAACAAGGGACGAGAGCATTAAACCATCTCGGAGAGGATATTTATTTTTAGTATTGATACTTGGTTTGACCTTTTAGGGGAAAATCTGTTACAAAGAATTTCTGGAACGTTAAAATTTTAATGTACGGGGTTTTTAAAAAATAACGAGAGAACTTTACACAGTTTTAGAATTGTAGATTTTTAGATGTTCAGAGAGTTGAAATAACAAATTAGTTTGTTGGACAAGGAACTTTAGTAGAAATAAAAAATTTTTATTAAGACAATATAAGATAAGATGATTGACTTTTAGACTATGAATCATTACACGCCTTGACCTTAATGAACAATGGCGGATGCCAACGATTCCTACATTATAAGGGCCTAGGGAAAAAGGACAAGCGGCAAGCCTTATTCCACACTGAATTCTAACGCCTTTGGGGGCTCATGAAATTGGTATTTCAAATATCACAATTGATAAGACCATATTTTTTACGTTACATCCGCCTACATCAACTAGTAATATTCTCAATTTCTCTCATGTTACGAGGAAACGACATCCATGTATACAGGATACGGAATTTATGAAATAATAATATATTCCCAAACTGAGCGAAGTACCTCGATCTTCAAGTTGTAGAATCTTCTTCGTTAGAATCCTTGCTATAATTTTAGACCCACCATTCAAATCCGAGCCTTACAATTGCAATATTTAAGTATAACAGTCTTTAAATAAACTGATTAGTTAGCACGCGGTTTTGTATAAAAATCAGGAGTGGGCCACAGACCCTTAAACCTGAACGATATGGGTTTATTTATTTTCAGCTGTATATTATTTTTCCAATTTTTTTATTGGATATACTAGTTCATTATAATAATTTATAGATTTTAATCATTAAGTATGGTTAAGTTCTTTTGAAAATGGGTTAAGAAGGGATTCTTACCGCGTGAATAAACTAGGTCGTGGGCTAATAATTAAATTTTTAAAATGTGTCCATAATTTCTATTTTTTGGTACTCTTTTTGCTTTACAATATATAACTATAGTATACTATAGTTATATTATATATAGATATTATATATATTTGAAAACGATTTATATTATATATATTATATATAGATATATTAAAACATACTTATTATATAAATTATATATAAATATAATATAACGTACATAGATAGAATAATAATATAATATATAAAGAATATAGAGTAAGATATACCGTTATAAAGCTTCAGACTAATGACGGACGTATATCTTATTAGTATATGGCCTATTCATCAATAACTAAACATAATAAAGATATGACGTACAATACTGTTATATATTCTGGTTAAAGTGTTGAAAATTTTAAGCTGAGTTTTAAGAACACATTAAGACTTTTAATAATTATCAATAAAGATTGAATAAAAAATAATAGGAGAACAAAACCAAATATTGTTCCGCGCCAATCCTAAAAATGAGCCCACAACAAAAGGGACTGCTCGACCTAAATGTACATTTTTGTGCCCCAAATCCTATCAAGTTGACAAAGAGGTACAGAGTACAGCTGTAGGGTTTTGTCTGAAAATTAAGATTAACGGGCAATCACAAAAGTACAATTAAACAAGAACTTGCCAAAAAAAGTGCTTTTTGTTTTATTTGTTTAACTTAACCTGTGTTTTGATCTTAATAGAAGTATTGAATAGTAAATATTTATTAATATATATTTATATATCAACTTTAGATTCTAAGACTGCAAACTATTCTATAGAATAAACAAACGTATACTTATTATATTTATAATATATAATATACGTAATTATATATATATATATTATAATTATATAACCGTATATACTTATATATATAAAAGTATAATATTACTGAATAACTATTTATATAGATATATACTGACCTATATATGGAACACAAATAGTTATTATTTCCTTGTTCCTTACATTCCATAATTAATTATTTTTTACCACTTCAAAATTAAACCCCCAAACGAATGTTCTAAATGTCTAGTAGTCAAAATACCAGCTCATTATCTCTCCCTTTAAATATAACCTTTGCAAACGGTCTTCAAGAATATTAGCAAACGATATGGCAACAGCTGTTATAAAACGTAAATTAGATAAGCTATTTCTATTCTTAAAAATGGCTCTCAAAACTTGACAGATATTTCGATATCGATCTCGTGATCGATTTTGCCAATATATATTTTCGATTATTGGAGACAAATTGGTTCTAAACTCCAGGACTGAAAGAGTGGAAATTTTGAAGCTCCAAATATTATAGTTAATTATATAATACATTAGTATATATTGAGAAAATAATAGGACTAGAATAATATTATATTATGTATATTAGTATAAGTAGATGAATATTAAATGATGATATTAGTAGTGACATTATTAATAATTGATATAGAATATGTCATAATAGATAATATCATTTAGATTATGATTCCTTGTCTTATTGTTTGAACGACTCGCAGTTTGTTATTTTTTGCTGTTTTTTCCTGTTGTTGTTTAGATTTTACGTAGTTATATAAATTATTAAAGATTGCGTGCAGCAGCTATAAACGCGCACATTGATTCTCAAAAAAATATTAAAAGGACCTGTATACCTGTTACTTTTTACGGCTCCGTCAGTTTTATTTTTTAAATTTTCATTTTTTGTGTTCTTTTTAACTATATAGGAAAGTATCCTGCTCAAGGGTAAGCTCCACGCAACCATGAAGGGACAGTTACGTGGGGTCTCTACGGCCTTCGGGAACGAGGAGGTGAGTAGTTACTATTTAACACGTCCTCCTCCTGCGCGGTGAGGTCAGTCTACCGGAAACCCCCGCATCTGTTTAGCCGTATTTAGAAGTGGTGTCACGGCCGGTCAGGTATCCTACCATCCCCCTCCCCTCGTACGAGCAGGTCATGTAGAAACGTCCCCCCTACTGCTTTCCCCCCGCTCGCCGCTAGAGGCGCCAGCTCTCCAAATTTATTTTTTAATTTTTTTTCATTTTTTGATGTAATTTAAGAACTCTTATTTGCTGGATTCACAAAAAATGCTATTGGATTTTTCTGGTAAGTTTTCGTAACTGTTAAGATATTTCGTATTTGATTTTGTTTACATTTTTTTGTATAGAAGGCGAATATTGATGCTGATTCCAAATTATTGGAATTTTGTGGGTTTTCAAAAGTATAGTGTATTTTCAAGAATACTTTGCAGTATTTATATTCGATTAACTTTCAAATTACCATCTCTCTTTGTATAAATGTGATTTTAAAAAGATTGGAACCAATAATTTTACGAATACTTTATTAAAAACATGGTCCAGTCCACACCACCATAAATATCTAACATATACTCAAGCTAGGTCTGATATTACTTAGCAACTAATGTCTTGATTTAAAATAAAAAATAAAAAATACAAATATCACGAGTCGGCCTTTAAACACACATAACAAGCGATGGGCACTGTTATATATATTATGATATTCATTTTATGACAAGAAAAACATTATTATATTCTCCTTATTTATAGGCTTCATTATACTCACCTTATATATATATACATAATAATATATATATTAATACTAACTCATGTACTATACTTATTAATAATATATTATAATCAAAAGGGAGATTGAAGTCCTATAATTAATTATATTAAATTAATACATGATGAAATAAATATATGATATATAGATATATTATAGATATATATCATAATAATATATATATATAATAATATTATGATAATTATATAAGTATGTAAATTATTTTTCAAAATAGTATTATTAATAATAGTTATATTGATATTATTATTATATTTATAGTTATATATTATATATTTAATATAATATAGTCCTATCGTAATAATATAATAACGATATATATATATATATATATATATATATATATATTATATATCGACTTTACAGAAAACTTTAGGGGATTGTTCGCCGAGCTTTTCTCGAATATGTTTATATTATCATCTCGTATGAGCCTAACATACTACATAAATGTAATATTTATAAGATAATATATATATATTAATAAATTTATATTGCACTGCTTGCAGTAGATTTAGTATTTTAGCATATCAATTATTATAATAACTACAATACATACGTAAACCTACTATATTAGCTATAATAGATATAACAGTATAAATATATTATACATATACCTATGCTCATTAACTAATATTTATACCTAGTATATATAGTAAGTCTCAATATATATATATAATATAATATAATATATTATTATATAATATACTGATAATAATTATTATATATATATATTAGATAAGATTTTATATATAGTATATAGTATTATTTTATTAATATGATAGTCTGTAATTTAAAATTTATTTGCCGTTAATTTTTTCATGCTACGTAGGAATATATTAAAATGTTTTATTAAGTCCCTAGTTGCTCGTAAAGCCTAGTTCTGCTTTTGAATGAATTAACTTTTTGTTCGGTAGGAGGCTCGACTGGTAGAATTTGCTGGATGTGGATTGAACTTATTCTAACAATTATTACCCGAGGAAAAGGAGAAGAAAATTATACTTAAGGGGAATTCGCAAATAATATTTTATATATTATAGTATCATATTGATAAAATTTATTACCTTTACATAATTAAGTAATAATTTAAGATATATATAATATCATAAATAGATAGAACCTCATGGTCTTAGAGAAAGTCTACTTTAGTTTATTTAGTATAGTATATACTATACTATATTATATATAGTACTTCACAGTATAGTCTAAGTATAGTCTACTTTATCTCATTACTAATTTAGACGAATTTTGCTAAAAAATAGTTTAGTTATTATAACATTCAATTTATTATATTAAAAGGCTTTACCTTAAATATTTTAAGTAAATTTAACTAAAATTTAATATTATTGTTACTTAAAAAAAAGTTTTAGAAATATTTTGTAATTTCTGAAGCATTTTCACCTAAAACTTTTATTTAAATTATAAGTTCGAATTATAATAAAATTAAATACTTTTGTAAAAAAACAAATTATAAATTTTTTCCTTAGGGTTACATAATAACTTAATAATAATAATAATATATTAAATAATATGATGACAATCCTTGAGATATAATAAATAATAATAAATAATTTAATTAATAACAATAATAATAATAATAATAATAATAATAATAATAATAATAATAATAATAATAATAATAATAATAATAATAATAATAATAATAATAATAATAATAATAATAATATAATTAATAATAATATAAAATAATAATAATAATAATAAAATAATAATAATAATAATAATAATAACGTTTGAAATGATGAACATTTCCATTCTTTATTTTATTTACTGTCTTCATCTTTCCTAAGAAATATATAATTTATATATTCAATATATTATATATATAACTATTATAATATATATATATATATATATATTATATATATATATATAGATATATATATATAGTATAGTATATATACTTTTATTTATATATATAATCATATATATATATATATATTAATATATAGATAATATATATATATATATTATATAATATATAGATATTATATATATATTATTGTATATAGACATAATAGTATTTTAAAAAATAATTTGATTTTAAATTTTTTTAAAAATATTAAAAATAAAATATATATATAATATAAGATTATAAAAAACATAAATAAATTAAGAATATAATCATTAAATTTAATTTTTACATAATATCTTAATTATATATATATATTATTATTTATTTATAATATTTAATATAAAATAATATGCTAATATATTATGAATACATTATATTTAGTATATTAAAATAAAATAAATAATAATAAAAAATAATATAATAAAAACAAATAGTATAATAATATAAATATAAAAAATAAATATTATAATATATTAAAAATAATAAATTAAACTATTATTATAGAGATACGACCGATGATAGCAGATTATGTAAATGCATATGAATTTATTATTATAACTATAATAAATTAACGTGAGTTTATAAATAAATAAATACTAAATAGACAAAAAGAATATTAATTTAAAGTCTGCAAGATGTATTATATAGCCAGTTAATAAAATAAAAAAAAATAAAACAAATAAAAATAATATTAATTAAATTAAAATTTCATCTTCATGTTTATATAATAAATATTCGATATTTATATTATAATTTTATCTTTAAAAATATAATTGCAAATAACGTAATAAATTGTCAGATCTTCCACAAAGAAATTAAAAGAAATTTTTGTATTTTCAGGAATTGCATGATGATGTTGAGTTAATGGAAGAAGAAACGACTGAAAATGAAGAAACCAAAGAGGAAGAACCTCCTCAAAGTCAGGAAGAAACTGAGGAGGAAGAAGAGGAAGATCCCTTTGTGAGTAATTAATATTGATAGATTAAGGTTGGTTGAGCATCGGGAATTTGCATACCGCACCACACCACACCGCACGCACCGCACCAAAAGTAATTTTTGTCGCACCGCACCGCACCGCACCTCTATGTGTCGGCCACACCTGCACCAGTTTATATTTTAAAAATTGCACCGCACCGGTACAATGGATTTGTTTGGCGCACCGCACCTGGTGATTCGGCCAACCCTACGGTAATGGTTTACATTAGAGCGGTTAATTGGCATTAAACATTTATTCCCAATTAACTCTAGAAACTCCAGATGTACTTTTTATAATCTACACTGAAAAATAGTTGTAAAAACATATTAACTAAATTACTTCATTAAATTATTTTAAGAAAATTAAAAATAAATTCATTTCATAGGGAATAAGGTCGAAGAACTGGTCTACGTCTTATGAATTCAGGTATACTATGATCCAGTAGGTTAAATAACGAAAAATATTTACATTTTATATATCGTTATTCAAAATATCTATTAACAATATATAAATAAGTAACCTTTTCTGTGATATGTATTTGAATGCATAGCACACGAACATTTTTATCTACGGGGGTTGGCCATTTAACCCTTCGTGAATGCTAGGGAATTTATTCTTTCACTGGTCATATTCAATAAGCTATCGAATAATCTATAGAATGGTATTGATTTTTCTATATTTTACCTACCAGATCATTGTTCAACAGAATTCATAAATTGTAGTCACGGTTACCCATCGATGTAATGATAAACTCACCGTGACATCGATTTAACTTAATATTTCATATATATATATATATATAATATATATTATTATATATTAAGGTAATATAGATTATTAAGAAAATAGAGTATTGAGATAGTAGATATAATATTATATGTAATAAAAGATTAATAGATATATATATACTATATGGATATATAGTTAATAAGTAGAGTTATAGAAATATATAATATATTTATTAATATTAAATATATAAATTAATATAATATATATATATAATATTATATATTTATATATAATATAATAAATATAATATAATATTAATATATATACTAAAATAAAGATTATTAGTATATAATATAATATATTATTATAATATATATAATATTTATAATATTAATATTATATGAAATATTATATACTATATTATATATATATAGATATATATATATGTGACTATATAATATAATATATATATATATATATATAATAATATATATATATATTAAATATATATTATAATATAATTATATTATATTATATATATATATATAAATATATTATTAATAATATATATTATAATACAATATTATTAATATACTATATATAGAATATTAGTTTACCTACTAATTTTTATTATATACTCATATATATATCAATAGTACGTTATAATAATTATAAATGATAAATAATATATAAATAATATTTAATATTATATATAATATATATTATATACAGATATAAATATTATTAATATTTAATATATATTATTATATATATTGCAGTATTAATATATAGATAACAAAATGAAGATTTTTCAGATAATAACCATTAAATTTAATTATTATAATTTATTATATATATTATATTATTAATATTATATAATTATATATATTATGAGATATATTTATATATATATAATTATATAATATATATCATATATATCAATAATATTATTATATAAAAATAATTATAATATAGACTATAATATATTTATAATATATAATATATATTATATGATAATATATATATATTATATTAATATATAAATATAAATATATTAATTAAATTAATATATTATGATAAGATATATATATATATAATACTTAATATTTTATATTCACAAGTAACTATATTAATTTTAATATAATTATATCAATAATATATTATTATATTTATTATATATATTAATATAAAGTATATATATTAATAATATAGATATTACATAATTATATAATATATTATATATTTAAAATATTATTTATTATATTAATATTTATAATATATTATATTGTTATAATCATATATTTAATATATAGTATATATAAATTTATATATATATATAATATAAGATAATTATATAATATATTATATATATTATATATATATATATAAAATAATATTATATATATATCCTAATCAGTAATATATATTAAATTAATATTCATATATACTAATTAATAATAATAGATATATTATATAATTTAATTTTAATTTATAGATATAAATAAATAAATATATAATATATATATATAATATATACAGTATATATATAGTACTGTAATTATAATAATAATAATTATTGATATTTTATTACTAAGTCTAATTAATATACTATATTATATATATTATATATATATTTATATATAATACTCTATATACTTAATTTAATATAATAAATCGTATATATAATATAATACCATATACTTACCGATATGTGCATATTAAACTACTGCATACTGTGATATTTTATATATAACCTTATATATATATATATATATATTCTTTATAATAGTTTCATTTCTGAGAAACAAAATAACTGACTATTTAAGGTATATAGATGTCACCCACTATTTTTATAATCAGTATCCCAACTCCAACTCGGCCAATCTGCTCCGATTGTAATAATAATATTTGTGGAGCTCCCAGCTACCAGTAGCTTCAAACCACCAAATTTAACCGGCCAACAGCTCCCGACGGCTCTGATTCCCCTTGTAAAATCCCCACCTTCATTTTCTATTTTTATTTCTAGACAATACAACGTTGTATTATAAAAAATATTTCCTAATATATTATCATAAACAAAAATAGAAATTTAATTAATAATATATCTAATATAATAACTAATAATGTAATAATGATTTATAAATTGCGTCAATTTTATTGATAAATATATTTAATATAAATAATTTAAATAATATTAAGCTATAATTAATATAAATCAATAATAAATATTAAAATATTTCATAATACCCAATTACAATTATGGATTATAAATTAATTATGTAAATTGGTATGAATAATGAAAAATTAATATAATAAATAATATAATACTTCTAAGTCCACTTTATTATTATAGACGTAAATTCTTGATTTAGCTATTTTTTCTTCATCCATATATATTATAACCTTTAGACCCTATCCAACTTCCCTCAAATACTCTTCATCTCCCATATATTAACCATACCTCTCAACTTCATTTAAGCCATATACATTACTGTTATATTTTTCTTTCTACAGATCGTCGTAATTATCGCCTTCTCTTTGATCGTATAAATACACCCTATGAAAAGCCTCAATTGAGCATATAATATAGGTATTATCTTTATCCATTATTCGTGAGTATATAAACTAATTTGTTCTTATACAAAACTTGAAAGATTGACATTAATTGTCCCTCTTAGCTGTGAAACACAAAACACATGATCTTTTACAATTTAACTATCTTACAGTCATTCGTGTCCTGTTCAAAAGCTTCTACTCTATTATTTATTATATCAGTTATTATAAATAATTAAAAAGTGTTCTAAGAATCGACAAAATCTATTATCTACTGATCTATGTATGATATTTTATATTATTAATCGTATAAGATGAAAACAAACTAAATCCATATTTATTACATAATCTCATTTTACACACTTCAAATATATAAATTATAAATTTATCCTAAAAATTATATATGTAATTTTCCTTATGTATTTATATTCTCATTGTATTTGAATACCAATAAATTATTTATTAGTTTTTCAGCCCTATTAATGTAACATTGCGAGTGCCTACTTATCTAGCAAGAATGAAAATATAGGCTCTAGTGGATAACCGGTTATATTCTATAATATCCTATAAATTTATAATCGATATTGACTAATATAATCTATATAGGTATAATATATATATATATATATATATATATAATATTATATCAATAGGATAGAAAATACAAATATATGAAAGAAGGGAATAGAGTTTAATGAATTTTACGTAATTTGACTGATAATTTTAATTATTATTACTGTTGTTCTTATACCCCTATAGAGTGCACGAATTGTTTTAGTTATGTATTATTTTCGATCTATACTATATGAATTATCTGATATTTATAGTTTGCTAATTCCTAAATTATAATTAAATTAATAGTTATTATATATATATAATAAATGGTAAATAGGGCATAATTAAATAAATCTAATATTATCTATTAGAAGTATAGTCATAACCCACATTAAATATGTAAATAATAGTGCAATAATGTCCAATAGTATATAATTATATTAAATAGAAGGTTATACAAAATTTAATTAACAAATTATAAGGTTGATAATTATCGGTTAATAGAGATTAAAAAGTTGATAATCGTTTACACTATAATAAAAAATTTATAAATATAAATATTTATTTAATATAAATAAGAAAAAACGTTTAAATAATTTTATGTGAGAGAGATTCTAATAACTATATTTGTAAATTTGAGATAATATTTTTATAAATGATAAAATAATATCATAAAATATAAATAATAAATTTACTATACATACTATAATTAGGTAATAATTAGGACTCCAATTAGTCACTAGTATTTATTACATAATTATTATTATTGCAAAATATATAATATTAATTTATACTCAAAAATCGAAGAAAAGGTTAGGAGTAATAATAGTATATTAATAATCCTTAAATTTATTTTCAGGTAAAGTCTTTTAATTATTCATCTATAATTTATATAACTTAATATTATTGATAGTAATACCTCTTTATTTAACATTATATATATTAACATTCTGACAATAATTATATAACCGTAGGTAGATAATTCTGTAGTACTTGTACTTAAATATAATAATAGTTATAAATGGAGTGTTACTCATGGAACTATTATAACATTAATAAAGATAAATATATCTTTAACTGATAATAATATATAAGATTATTAATTTACTTAAACAGGAGTTACACATAATGCTAAACGTCAGCTCAACTTGTAAATGTTTCTTCCATTAGTAATTAAATATATTAAATTATTAATAATATAATTAATAATAACATATTCCTAATTACAACTACTCTTGATTTCTTATATTATACTTGAATTACTTTATTCAAACGAAAATTTAATGTCTACATAATAAATATATAATAATATTAACAAAATTAACAGAGTAATAATAGACATGATTTAGTACACACTGTGTCTCACGACTATGAGAGTATGATCAAGCACCAAAGTAGAGTCAGTCCGGTAGCTCAGCAAATTTATGATTTGAATCGTATTATATATAATAATTACGATGCGACATTTAATATCTATATCTAATAATGGTAAATGATTATTATTCTGTATATTTAATTACTCTAAGCATATCTTAACTCTTATATACCATTAACACGGAAAATTAATATTTTCAGTGTATTTTCAGAAAATTATCAAGCATCACAATTAAACGGACAAAATTCTTAACATCAATATTTAGAGAACACTTACAACCAGTATACCGACAATTATCCATTAGCTTTTATCTGTCTAACATCTCCATCTTATCTTAGATAGACGTGTCTATTAATCTACTAGAAAAAGGTGACCGTCTAGGTTAATCTAGAAAAGGAGTAACCTAGAAACAGTAGATAATCACTAAGACTATAAAGCCTATATCTAGTATATACATTTTCTCCTCTAGAAGGAATATTCTTAAATCTGTATGTAGACTTATGGAACACGGTTTTTTATATTAGAGTCTATATTCAAATGAACTCACTGGGATAATCTTATCTATCATCTTTACTTGAAGACATAACTCTATTCTACACTAATTAAGTGATAAATCAATTTCGGAAGTCAACATCAAACTACAGATCAGTTCGTATCTTAGGCTTTAGAATAAATTCTAGTTTTATCTTTTTCTCGTAGATCACCTTAATGAGTACATATGATTATATAGATGATATCAGGTTATATTAGGTATAAGGTTAAGGTGAAGAGTTAGTTCGATTAGGATATATATAGTTATAAGGTTTAAGGTTATATAGCTACGTATAAATGAGTTTATATATGAAAGTATCCAATAGTTTGATCCCCAAAAGTGTTTGCGAAAGTGCATGATAGTCATACAGTAATAATTTAAAATAAGATTTATGTAGTTGTGTATCATATTTCATTAGTTGTATAGATAGATTAAAACTTAAGGATTAAGATTATTATTATATATATTATATAGGAGTAGTATGCGATAAGAATATGTAATAAATGTATTTAATAAAGGAATTATTTTATATTTATTAGTATGAATTTTATAATAATTATGATATATTGTAATAGTAATATATGATATTATATATATATTTTTATAGATATTTATATATTAAATTATTTATATATATTAATTATAATATATTTATATTTAATATAATATTAAATAATTTAATTTATCTATTATATATTAATACTATTTAATTATATATTAAATTAAATAATATAATTATTTAATTATTATAATTATTATTTATTATTATAGATATATAAAATAATATTTATAATAATTAATTATTATTATTATTTAATTATTATTATATATATTATTATTATTAATTATTTAATTTATTATTAATTTATAATTAGTTATTATTATATTAATATT
>JABUQX010015694.1:0-30419 GCA_015478945.1 Trachelipus rathkii | reverse complement strand
TTTTTGTCCGAATCCAGAGTCTACATTATAGCCGGGGTAAGGAAGGTCTCAAAATTGCTTCACTTCGAAGTAGGCAGCAAGCAGACCTTAGTGTCTGCTGCTGCCTGTGGAGTTTTGAAGAAATTTTTTGTCTTTTTTTTTTTTCTAAGTCCAAAGGTCTGCCGGGCTGAAGTGATTTTTCGAATCAAACTGAAGTAAAGCTCCTCCTGGCTGCCGCGCGAAGCGCGGCCGGCTCACGGGGGGGTTATACATGTATTTTTTGATTCGGTAATCAAGAGGCAGGCAACTGTGAGTTGCTTGAGGGTGATGTGACAGTGACCTGGACCAGGTGGATTGCCTAAACCCAGGTCAGAGTTACATATCCCTGAGAGCATGGACTTAGAAAAAATAAAAACTTTTATCCTTCCTTTCCCGGAGCGAGCGACTGGCCGACCCGACCGCTTACCCGACACTGGAATATCTCGCGCGATGTTGCCCGAGAAAGCTACTCTTTCGACTCTAAGTCCCGGCGAGAAAGGCTGTCTGTGCCCCCCCTCAGTCAGTCCTTTCGAGCGTAAGGGACGAGAGTCGGGAATCCCTCGAACCCGGCCGCCTTTGACAGAGACCTGCCCCTCTCACTGTCTGAGGCGAAAGGGTTTCGCTGGGAGGAAAGGAGAGGAGTTTTCGCTGCGCGAAAGATTCCACGATGGAATAGCTGGGAAATTGGGAAAGCATTTCTCGCAGACGCTCGACAGGCGGATATATGGCCGCCGCAACGGGTAAGAGGTTGCCCCTAGGACCCTCCAGGGTTTGAAAGGCGATTCGATTAATTGAAAAACTTCTCGCTCCAAGTCCAGCGCCGCAAGATTGATTCCCTTGCAGAAAACGCATAAGCTACAAGGGTGACTTGGCGAGAAAATACATTCCTATTTCGAATCCACACACATTTGTACATAAATCTCGCCGCGATGTTGCCCGAGAAGCTCCTCTTATTGACTACACTAAGTCCCAGGCGGATAGCCTGTTTGCCTGCAGGCATTCCGCTTTACGAAGAGGACGAGAGTCAAGAATCCCTCGAACCCGGAAGCCTTTGACAGAGACCTGCCCCTCTTCACTGTCTTAAGGCGATAAGGGTTTCGCAGGGCAGGCAAAGGAGAGGAGTTTTCGACTCACCTAATCCTGCGCACGCACCTCACTATGTAAAACCGTGAAAAGCTGGATTGGGAAAGGCATTTCTCGGCCGCGCTCGACAAGGGCGATCATATGGCCGCCCACGGTAAGAGGTTTGCCCCCTCGGTCCGGGTTTGGGATTCGAAATTGAAAAATTTCGCTAAGTCCAGCGTGCTGTTGATTCCCTGAGAAGCGCATAGCTCAGGGTGACTTGGCGGAAAATTCTATTTCGAATCCCAACTTCGGAATATCTCGCGCGATGTTGTCCGAGAAAGCTCCTCTTTCGACCCTGAGTCCCGGCGGGAAGGAGAGGAGTTTTCGCTGCGCGAGATATCCCGTGAAAAGCTGGATTCGGGAAGGCATTTCTCGGCCGCACTCGACAAGGGCGATCATATGGCCGCCCACGGCAAGAGGTTTGCCCCCTCGGTCCGGGTTTGGGATTCGAAATTGAAAATTTTCGCTAAGTCCAGCGTGCTGTTGATTCCCTGAGAAACGCATAGCTCAGGGTGACTTGGCGGAAAATTCTATTTCGAATCCCAACTTCGGAATATCTCGCGCGATGTTGCCCGAGAAAGCTCCTCTTTTGACTCTAAGTCCCGGCGGGATGCCTGTTCCTGGCAAGGCATTCCGCTTTAACGTGAGGGACGAGAGTCAAGAATCCCTCGAACCCGGAAGCCTTTGACAGAGACCTGCCCCTCTCACTGTCTTAGGCGAAAGGGTTTCGCAGGGAGGAAAGGAGAGGAGTTTTCGCTGCGCGAGATATCCCGTGAAAACCTGGATTCGGGAAGGCATTTCTCGGCCGCGCTCGACAAGGGCGATCATATGGCCGCCCAGGGTAAGAGATATCCCTCCTCGGTCCAAAGTCCGACTTTGGGAAAATCTCGCGCGTTGTTGCCTGAGAAATCTCCTATTTCGACCCTGAGTCCCGGCGGGAAGGAAAGGAGGTTTCGCTGCGCGAGATTTTCCGTGAAGAGCCGGATTGGGGAGGGCATTTCATGGCCGCGCTCGACAAGGGCGATCATAGGGCCGCCCACGGTAAGAGATATTCCCCCTCGGTCTTGGTGTCGGATTCGAAATTGAAATTTCGCTCAGAGTCCAGAGTCTTGTTGATTCCCTGGGAAACGCCTAGCTCATGGGAACTTTGCGGAAATACGATTTTGAATTCGACTTCGGAATATCTCGCGCGCTGTTGCCCGAGAAAGCTCCTCTTTCGACCCAGAGTCCCGGCGGGAAGGAGAGGAGTTTTCGCTGCGCGAGATATCCCGTGAAAACCTGGATTCGGGAAGGCATTTCTCGGCCGCGCTCGACAAGGGCGATCATATGGCGAGCGCGCGTCCCGAGCGCCACTATGTGTCAAACGGTCCGGGTATCATTGAGTGTGCGCGCGAGACTTAATAAGAATAAGATCTCTGCACACACGTCACGTCCGGCTCACCATCCGTGGAGACTTCGAAGTGCCGCACACCTCTCCTAGCGATATATACGGCTGAGAACGCCGAGAATGCGCGGCCTCCAACAATCTTCTAACACTCGGACAATAACCCACTTTCCGCACATCTTGAGAGAACTCACGCCGACTAGCTGTGCACCGAAGAGAGAGCGTGCACTCACTGACGCTAAGGCTTACGATGACAACTCTTAGTCGTCACGTCACTTGTCTCTGAATCACAGTATCTTCTCGACCGCGTGAGTACCCGGCCGCAGGCACAGCGAGAGGAGGTTTCGCTGCGCGAGATTTTCCGTGAAAACCTGGATTCGGGAAGGCATTTCTCGGCCGCGCTCGACAAGGGCGATCATATGGCCGCCCACGGTAAGAGATATCCCTCTCGGTCCAAAATCCGACTTTGGAAAAATCTCGCGCGTTGTTGCCTGAGAAAGATCCTCTTCCGACCCTGAGTCCCGGCGGGAAGGAGAGGAGGTTTCGCTGCGCGAGATTTTCCGTGAAAAGCTGGATTCGGGAAGGTATTTCTCGGCCGCGCTCGACAAGGGCGATCATATGGCCGCCCAGGGTAAGAGATATCCCCCCTCAGTCCAAAATCCGACTTTGGAAATTCTCGCGCGTTGTTGCCTGAGAAATATCCTCTTCCGACCCTGAGTCCCGGCGGGCGGGAAGGAAAGGAGGTTTCGCTGCGCGGGATTTCCCGTGAAGAGCCGGATTGGGGAGGGCATTTCTCGGCCGCGCTCGACAGGGGCGATCATATGGCGGGCGATCATAGAGCCGCCCACGGCAAGAAGTTTGCCCCCACGGTCCGGGTTTTGGGATTTCGAAAATGAAAAATTCGCTAAGTCCAAGCGTGCTGTTGATTCCCTTGAGATATCTACGACCTCAATGAGAGTAGGAAGCTATTATATATATATATTCTACTATATCCCGCGGATATGACATCACCTCGTCTGAGAGAGTGGCGCTCAAGCTCCGGATGTAACATACATAATACAGGAAAATACTCTCATGATCATGTGGGCGACCCATCAATGGATGAGGAGTCTGGTACGTCGCACTCGTAACAGAGACTGAGATTCGAGCCTCGCGCGAGAGTGATCTGCCTCTTCCTAGGCGATAAGTGCACACTCGGCTCTCGTCTGCGACACTGGCCGCACTCTCTCTCCTCAAGAACGCGCTCACAGTATCTGATAGTCCAGATATACTATCATCGCGACCATAGACTCTCCGAGGCAATAATCTTGCGCGCGCGTCTCACACACTCACATTGATATTAATAGTGTGAGAGAGTCTCGGTCGCGGTATAAGATTATAGAGATTCGTGCATGCAGCACACTGAGAGTGTCTGCGCATAGAGCTCTCCATAATACTAGACTCCCTCTATAGGAGTCCCGGCGGGAAGAAGGAGGTTTACGCTGCGCGAGATTTTCCCGTGAAGAGCCGGATTGGGGAGGGCATTTCTCGGCCGCGCTCGACAAGGGCGATCATAGAGCCGCCCACGGCAAGAGGTTTGCCCCCACGGTCCGGGCTTTTCTATGCGAAATTGAAAAATTTCGCTAAGTCCAGCGTGCTGTTGATTCCCTGAGATTTGCATAGCTCAGGGTGACTTAGCGGAAAATACGATTTCGAATCCGACTTTGGAAAATCTCCCGCGATGTTGCAAGAGAAATCTCCTCTTTCGACCCTGAGTCCCGGCGGGAAGGAAAGGAGGTTTCGCTGCGCGAGATTTTCCGTGAAAACCTGGATTCGGGAAGGCATTTCTCGGCCGCGCTCGACAAGGGCGATCATATGGCCGCCCAGGGTAAGAGATATCCCCCCTCAGTCCAAAATCCGACTTTGGAAAATCTCGCGCGTTGTTGCCTGAGAAATCTCCTCTTCCGACCCTGAGTCCCGGCGGGAAGGAAAGGAGGTTTCGCTGCGCGAGATTTCCCGTGAAGAGCCGGATTGGGGAGGGCATTTCTCGGCCGCGCTCGACAAGGGCGATCATAGAGCCGCCCACGGCAAGAGGTTTGCCCCCACGGTCCGGGTTTGGGATTCGAAATTGAAAAATTTCGCTAAGTCCAGCGTGCTGTTGATTCCCTGAGATTTGCATAGCTCAGGGTGACTTAGCGGAAAATACGATTTCGAATCCGACTTTGGAAAATCTCCCGCGATGTTGCAAGAGAAATCTCCTCTTTCGACCCTGAGTCCCGGCGGGAAGGAAAGGAGGTTTCGCTGCGCGTGATTTTCCGTGAAAACCTGGATTCGGGAAGGCATTTCTCGGCCGCGCTCGACAAGGGCGATCATATGGCCGCCCAGGGTAAGAGATATCCCCCCCTCAGTCCAAAATCCGACTTTGGAAAAATCTCGCGCGTTGTTGCCTGAGAAATCTCCTCTTCCGACCCTGAGTCCCGGCGGGAAGGAAAGGAGGTTTCGCTGCGCGAGATTTCCCGTGAAGAGCCGGATTGGGGAGGGCATTTCTCGGCCGCGCTCGACAAGGGCGATCATAGAGCCGCCCACGGCAAGAAGTTTGCCCCCACGGTCCGGGTTTGGGATTCGAAATTGAAAAAATTCGCTAAGTCCAGCGTGCTGTTGATTCCCTGAGAAACGCATAGCTCAGGGTGACTTAGCGGAAAATACGATTTCGAATCCGACTTTGGAAAATCTCCCGCAATGTTGCATGAGAAATCTCCTCTTTCGACCCTGAGTCCCGGCGGGAAGGAAAGGAGGTTTCGCTGCGCGAGATTTTCCGTGAAAACCTGGATTCGGGAAGGCATTTCTCGGCCGCGCTCGACAAGGGCGATCATATGGCCGCCCACGGTAAGAGATATCCCTCTCGGTCCAAAATCCGACTTTGGAAAAATCTCGCGCGTTGTTGCCTGAGAAAGCTCCTCTTTCGACCCTGAGTCCCGGCGGGAAGGAAAGGAGGTTTCGCTGCGCGAGATTTCCCGTGAAAACCTGGATTTAGGAAGGGTATTTCTCGGCCGCGCTCGACAGGGGCGATCATATGGCCGCCCACGGTAAGAAATATCCCCCCTCAGTCCAAAATCCGACTTTGGAAAATCTCGCGCGTTGTTGCCCGAGAAAGCTCCTCTTTGGACTCTAAGTCCCGGCGGGGGGCCTGGGAAGGAGAGGAGTTTTCCGCTGCGCGAGATTTCCCGTGAAAAGCTGGATTTGGGAAGGTATTTCTCGGCCGCGCTCGACAAGGGCGATCATATGGCCGCCCACGGTAAGAGGATATCCCCCCGTCAGTCCAAAAATCCGGCACTTATTCTGGATATACACTGTCTCCGCGCGTTGTGCGCTGAGAAAATCTCCTCATCGATGATCTATGAGTCCACTCGCGCGTTATGAGAAACTAGCCGGAGTGTGTGCAGTTCGACGAGATTTATATCTGCGTCTGCGAGTAAATAAAACCCTCCGTGGAACTTTACGCAGCTCGCTAAGTGCCGAGTAATTGTCTGACAGGCCAGCGCATGTGCGGACAGAGGCGCGCGACGTCTCATAATGCGCCCACCAGTAAGAAATATCCTCCCCTCAGCTCCTATACATCGCACTCTCTGAGCGACACACAGTAGCGTGTCGTCAGATCTGTTGAGTTGACCTGAGAACAAATGTCCCTCTGTTGGACTCGCATAAGTCCAGTCGCGCGCGGCTTCTAGGTCGATAGCAGAGTCGAGGTGTGTGTCACTCGTTTCTGACGCTCGAGATGGTATACCGTGGAATAAGGCTTCTATTCTAAAGTGGCGAAGGTATCTGTCTATACCTCGTCGCGCTCGACAAGGAGCAGAAATGTTTCCTATAGTCGTGGGGCGCGAGCAAATCCGCCCTAATGAGACTCCGAGAGGCCTCTGCTAGAAGCACAAAGAATCCCACATCAGAGTCGCACCCACACAGATTCACGCCATTCTGAGGAAAAAATCTTCCGAGAGCAGTCGTCTGTCACTGAGATATTATTCTCTTGCACGACACAATGAATCCCGCGCGGGAAGGAGAAGGAAGTATCTCGCTGCGTGTCTCTATGTATTGTCTCCGCTATGACCAAGACCGCACTCTTCGCGCGCACGGGACGTCAGTACTTCTCTTGCTCGACACCTGCTCCTCACATTGTGTTCTCTCGTATCTCTCAACACGGATTGGTCGCAGACTAGCGTACACGCGGGGCAGACAACTGCATAGAGGGTACAGACGAAGAATTTATCTCAACCTCTTCTCGCACGCTCTCACGCGTCTCGACACCGCTTTGTCAAAGGAGATTCTTTTGAGTGTCACACGGGTCACGCGGAGTCCCAGAAAAAAGAGTGAGCTGCACTCACGATTACGCAAACGTGCAACTGCCTAAACGAGAGTGTACAACGTAGCCTACATCATCGGGTAGCTCGAAGAGCTAGCCATCGCGTGCCCGATAGAGTCTGGTGATATAGAGTCACGAGGAACCACAATTTCCTTCTCTTCTTCCCTCGTTCTGTTGGTTTGAGGCGTGGGAGGTTGGGGGATTTTTTAGAGAAATACACACTACTAGAGACAAGAAAAACTTTATTATTTTGTGGAATATTTAGTTTATATGTGTGTTGTGACGGAATTGAAGAACAGAGGCGAAGGAGGCCTCTCCCTCTCCATGCCACGCGAAGAAAGTCGTCGGGAAACATCTCCTCCTAAGTTATCATCGGAATTTACAAAAAAATATATCTTAAACACAGACAAGACTCACTCTGTACCAGCGTCCTCACTCGTCTGAGTCGGAAAATACGCACAGCACTCTCGCTCTCTCGTATAGAGTTCGCTGTTGCTCAGGAACAATTTGGTGGAACACTAAGAACTCTTCTCGGAGGTGTGCACCCGCTAGAGGTCGCGCGCAACCTCTTTAGCAAAACCGATAATGTTAGATACTCGCCGAAGAAAAATGTGCTGGGGTAACCCTACTACACTCGCTACGACCCCAGAGAGAGATAGACGAGAGGTGTCTAGGGCGGGGAAGCGCAGATACTCTGCTTCTCCCACAGCTCACTCGTCCGCAGCGACTCTGAGACGTTTCCTCATCCGCAGACAGTCACTGTTCTGGTCCGAACATTTGGGTACGGGGGAGAACTCTGTTCGTAAAATCTTTCGCAGTTTGTTGCAACTCCCACTGCACCATCAGTGAATTCGCGAGGAAGAGTTATAAGTTATTATTATGGCGTACATTTAAATGAATAGTCTCGCTAACAGCAGCTATCCGAGGATTTACTCGTCTGGGTCTAAAAGACGGCTCTCCTCCTGCATAGTCGGCCGCTCTCTATCGCTCGCATGTAATTAATTAGGATCGGCCGGTACCCTCTAGAATAATTATAAATATACCGACAGAACTCTCATTTTCCGATATAAACCGCAGGCATGCACGCAAAATATCAGAATAAAAAAAGTGTCGTGTATAACGTATAAAATCAGATAACCTCCGCAGGCAGGAGGAACTAACAGCACGTAGAGCGCGTCTCCGCGGGTTCATCCTGACTCACAGACGGACTTACGCGTACCCCTTTCCGACCTCTCGAATTTTGACATTTATGTGCCATTAACCCACTGTCAAATGCCTAGCCACTGCAACCCACCAAATACATGCTCTCTCTCAGTTGACGACCCAAACCTTTCTTGCTGCCGGCGTAGGGATCGTGCTATATGCGGCGAGGCGAGGACAGTCATTATGTATTATCACCGCGAAGGGAGTACTAGCGCACGAAAAGGAATTTTGTTTAATATGCTAACACCATTTCTATATCCTCCGTCTCTCCTACTACCGACGATAGAAGCGACGTCTTGCGAAGCCTTAATAAGCACTTGTAATATTCATATCAGAAACCAACTCGTGTCGACGACAAAGAAAAACAGTACGTGAGTGTTTGCCAAGTTGATTATGCAATCCGAAATGTTTCTCATCGCCCCAACCTATAAGGACAATAGTACCGCGGGGCTGGGAGGGTTGCCGACGTCGCAGAATACAGAGCATCCCAGTATCACCTGGTTCTCGGACGCGCACCACTTGCGAGTGAAGCAGGAACGTGATAACGCATGCACTCTTCCTCCCTTCCCCGACCTTCTCCGGTAGCTTATTTGGAAAGTAGAAGAGGGCAATACTGAAGGAAACTCGGGCTGCAGGCCAAGTGAGATAAGTCGAACTGCCGACCGTGAGACACCAATTGCACATCTACACATACTCGGGAGAATGGTCTCGGAACCTCCCCGAGAGTGTGATGTCCACCCGAGCACCAATGATCAGAAATGCTCATCTCCCCGTC
This sequence comes from Trachelipus rathkii, assembly GCA_015478945.1. Classification (NCBI taxonomy): domain Eukaryota; kingdom Metazoa; phylum Arthropoda; class Malacostraca; order Isopoda; family Trachelipodidae; genus Trachelipus; species Trachelipus rathkii. The sequence goes on along the minus strand of JABUQX010015694.1, from coordinate 21,575 downwards.
GCTCTCTGTAATTCAGGAGTGCGTCCCATCCATCTTTCCCCCGTCCACCTCTTCCGACATGCATCTATCTCGCGGAAGCAAGTGGGGGGAGGCCAGGACGCTCAGATGATGGAGCCGGCGTCTGGGCGCGTGCAGAGACTAAAGAGCTTGGAGATACCCGCGATTGGCAGCGCTTTCAGCTTACCAGGACGTGTAATTTGACACTCTTCTTCCTTCTCATCCAGGAGCTGAGAGATGGCCCATAATCTTCAATCGGGCTGTGTAAGTATCGGCTCGAAACGTCGCGTCTCGTCCTATGTTACAAGATAGTTTCTCAGGGGCGGCGCAGAGAGCGGCACGACCCTCCCCCGAGATACCTCCCCCCCGCCACTGAAGCATCTGCCGCTCTTCCCAAGTAGGCTCCCCACACTCTCGCGGAGTTGACCAGGTAAAGCGTAGTCATTACTTTCTCGCAGATTGAGAATTAGGACACCGGAGGGAAAAGATCCGCCTTATTTGATGGTGATGCGCGCTCAGGAGCCAGGAGAGGAGATAGGAGTTCGAGCGCCTCCATCTGCCTGACCCTCTCCGGGGACTGCGTAGCCCCACTCGCTATTGGAGATGTTCCACGTTCTATGGTCTCCCGGATAGGTGTAATAGATCAACGCTGCATCCCATCGTTCTCGCTCAGCTCATCCTCTCCTCGTAGCGGCCTGACATACGTTAGTCGAGAGGAGAGATGCGTTACGCAGGGCTCACTCTAAGGATGAAGAGGCGCGCAATGGGGCGACAGGTAGGCAGATGGACAGTAGATGCATCTGTCGTCGCGTACTGGCACTCCCTTTACCACTCGGCGGAGATGCTGCTTGCTCTCGTCAACTGGTGAGAAGAGAGTGGCAGTAGGGGTGTTCCACAAGCCCACGAGTGCAAGACCGACGCCGCGCGCGCGCGAGTGGACTGCTAGTAAGTTCGAGGCTTCTTGTGAGCCTGTTCCTGTGACGATCCCTGTACCAGCACGCAGCTGCAAACCAGGCGGTGAAGTTTTCCTCCCATCCCGCCTCAGTAGTTCACAGGCCTCTACTCTACACTGTCGCTCGTGGACGCGCCTCCTCCTCACGGTGTACCTAACATTGCTCCTGTACGGCCTGCGACGAGATGGAAGAGCGCGGAGGGATGCGGAAGCAGATTCGTACAGTGCTCACAAGACGCAGGCGTGTTCTTCGTGTACCACCTTTGCAGTATAGGTGAGAGATAGACTCAACAACATCGAGGGGATGGTGCAAATACACCCTGAATGACGTTTGCACGCCTCGGCGTTCACCATCATCTTCCCCGGTTCCAAAGCCTTCTCCCCGCAGTTGCATCTTAGTCTCGGCCGAATGCGAAAGTAGGGTTATTCCACGTGCATGATTGTTCCGGTTCGAAGAAATGGGGCGGTGATTCCATTTTCCGCTCTTTCAGAGTAAACAGGTAGAAGCCGTTTCTCGCCTACGAAACTTGCCTATAGGACGACGCTCCCTTATCGGACGATCTGTATATAGGCCGTCGTCGTCTATCTCGGCGTTATCTGCGGTTAAAGGCTCAGCCTAACCAGGCCGCCTTTGTCCTCACGAGACTGACGTTCCGAGAGCCACCAGTCGAGACAAACCTTTACCCCGACTTGGGATAAAGGAGGTTGTCCTGAGTCTCCTTCTCACGCGAACTACTCACGCGAGCATGGTGATTCCTCCCTCCTTATGGGCTTTAGGAACTTTAGACGGGTGCCAGACTTGACGGCTCCTCTTCTCAGACAGACACCAGAGTTACATCACGCACATAACCCACCGCTGCGCCTCTACGGTCAGACTACTGATCCGAGGTTTTAAGAAGGCTTTAGTCCCAGCACGAGGAGCGGGGTGGAAACATGGACAGACAGATGTGATAAAGCAACACGGCAGTACTGTGTATTCTGGCGTCGCTGCACCACATAGAGCGGAGGTTAAGAATCGGAGCCCAATCTTCTGTTCGGTATAACCATCTCGAGTACGAAGAGTGGAAAGCTCGAACGCCTACGCGTCTGCACTCCTCTCTCCGGGGAGCTCGACCCTCGTACATGTTGAGGTTTTATCACTTGTTTGGTCCGGTCGACGAAGACCGCCACCTCAGTTCTGGCAGGCGTCTCCGTACCCTCCATTGGAGCTAGTCGTGAGAGGATACTTTCGAATGGCCGAGAGAGCGTATTGTGCCAGGATGGAGAAGGGCATCAAGCACCGCGTTCTGACCGGACAATAAATGCCTTCTCGCTCTCCTACTTAGTTAAGGAGAGCTGCGAACAACTGTGGAGTGGGAAATGACACGTCCGATGGTGAGTCGGGCCGCCCCACCCAGCAGCCGACTCGCCACGTGAGAGACGCCGCCTGGAGCTTCTGACGCTTTGCGGCCGTGTGACACGGGCAGACGAGCTCGGTGAGAGTATTCCTTGTCGACCATCGCCGCCTTCGGTTGCCACCACTACCTCGTCCAGTTGGCCGTTAAGCACCTACATACGCAGCGGTCAACGCATCACAGGCCTAATATATCGACTGATGGCAGCCAGTAGACGTTGACAGGCTCCTTCACATCATCAACAACGGGATGGCTGCTGGGAAAACCTGCACGGAGTATTTGCTGCTGTACCCCCCGTGCGATGAGGAAGTGGAGTATAATGCCCGCCGCGAATGGGTACGACCTCGCAGACTTCCATGCTCTAGTCCCGAGATCGATCGCCACGCCTTCTCTCCGGTCAGTGAGCAAAGTGTTGAATCTACGCACAGAACTAGCAAAGTGAGGTGCGGAAAGCAGGGTGGTACTCATAGTCATGCGCGGGGACTGTAGCTGGTGCTGGCAGAGGTCCAGGGAAGAGCTGATCATTTTTCGGAGCACCATTCTCTCTCTCTTACCAGTGCGAGAAGACCTTTCTTTTCGGTTTTCTCGGACAAAGAGGAATGGCAGCAATTCGTGTCAAGTCGGTAAAAGGTTGTTCTTCGGACTTGTGTGCTCCGCGGCCCTCGAGCTTTTCACGGGAAAAAGCTGAGAAGTCTTTTCTGCATCGAGACGCCCAGAACCGTGGGCCCAACGCCTCGCCGCTACTGTAGTAGAGCACCGTACTCCACCTTCTCTCAGAGCGGAGAAAGATCGTTCCAAGAGCTCAAACGGTGATCGCGCTGTAATCTCAAGAGAGGCTCACTTTCCGTTAAAAAGGAAAATCGCCTTAGTCCGACCTTCGGCAAGCACATGCGCGGGGGGACAGAGCCTTCGTGTGAGCCGACGGCCTTGAGCCGCACGCCCTCTGCCACGGAGCACAAGCTCGGAACGCACCACAGAATTTTATCTCCGACGTTGTTTATTCGAAATTGGCCTACTCCTGCGTTCCCCGAGGAAGTGAGGAGGCACCTCTCACCTCACCCTGGCTGCGTATACGTGTGGGCAATTGATCTCGCCTACCTCTCGACGGTCAGATATAGGCCAAGTCATGCGATGCACGGGCAATTCCTGATCGCTTCCCTAGTCGAGACTACTGCACAGCGGGAAGTGAAGTATAAAGATAAGGCCACTTTTCGGCGTCGTAGCGTAGGTTGGATAACAGTTAGGAGACGAATGGTCTTGCAGACAACACGCGGAACCTGTTGAGTTGGATCTACCCGGAGTGCTCATCCACTCCGGGTAGGTTCCTCCCGCCACGGACAAGCACAAATACGCGCGTCTTGTACTATGCTACTCAAGATCGTTCTATCGCGCTCTGTCTCCTCTCACTGGGCACCGCGCGCTTGGAAAGATTCAGCAGTCGCGACTGCCGCGCTAATCCGAGCGACGCTCTAGGACCCTGCGTACCACTCCTGGTGAGCGGCAGGAACTGGAGAGAGCGGAGCGTACAGATGTTGGGACAGTTAACAACTCCAACGGCCGCGTATACTCCGGGTAACCCTCGGCCGGAGTTGTCAGGAGGTTGGACACAACAGCCGGCTCGGATTGGAAGAAACAGCCTCCCGGATCTCCCGTGGGATGGTGCCTCAGGTGACCGCTTCCCCAGTGAGTCCATAGTCCCCTTTTGTGACTTCGTTCGAGTGATGCGACTCATTTCCCTACCAGGGGACTCGCTCAACCAGGAGAGCTAGTTCGAAGGTCGCAGATTAGTGAAGCCCGATTGATGTGGTCCCGTGGGGCCCGTCTCACGCTCGCCGGTTTGATATTGCTCGTCCGTTCGGACGTAAGCTGGAAAGCCGAAGGCTCGCGAAGGTACTGTGGCGACGAAGACTGCAGGACACCGAGGTTTTCGCGCTCTCTCGTGATCCAAAAGGCTGGGAAAAACTCACAACAACTATCTATGGTGTCTAAGTCCCGGAGAGGGTGCTATCCGTCGCGCTGATCGGAAACGTTTTTCCGGTGAGTCTCTATGGTCTCGAAATAAGGAGCTGAAAAATTTCGCGCCGTTTTCACGTCTTTGAATTAAGTTAGAGCGTTTCGCGTAGATCGCCGGCCAAGGTCCTCTGGACCGATCTTTTAGGTGCAGGATGTTTCTAGACGGTGCCAAGGGGCTTGACTCTCCTGCCCTTCCACGAGGATAAGTACCGGTCAGGCTCCTGCGCGCCCCGCGCCCACGTGGTAGTAAGAGGGACGCGTTACGAAGAAGAGGGAGCGGAAGCAACGGATTGTCCAAGAAAGACAAAAAGGACTTTTTAACCCGTTGTACTCTGCAAGAGTTTAGAAAAAGGGCCAGTCCTGGCAGAGAAATAGCTACGAGCGACCTTCCTCTCCTGGAGGATACGGAACCTCGAAGGCGGAGCGCAAATGGACTGCTCCCCTCTGCAGGCCCACGACACGGACCTCAGATCCATCGGAACACCCGCTTCTCGTTCCTCACCTCTCCCCCGATAGGTGACAGTTACGCGACGAGGAGGGGTGGCAACTTGACAGGATTCGATGTTTGAGGCAACTCGGAGAGTAGATTGTTAGTTTCTCCCGTGAGGCTTTTTTGTCACCACTTCGGAGGGTGTTCCGCAGGCAGCAATGCCGCAGTTGGTCTTACATGTGACACGTTACCACGAATCTCAGTCATGCTCTAACGTCGGTAACATTCACGCGCTTAGTGGACGCTAGAGTGCGGACGCATTGAGGTGGTGGGGACTAGTAGCGGCAGGTGATGGATGAGAACCTCCGACCGCGTCTGCCGTGTGTTCAGGAGGCAAAGCTCGATGAGAACGGCCCGGGGCGCAATGTGTTGGGGGCGTAGAGGGACAGTAAATGCCTTTCTCGCTCTCCTACTTTACGCAGGAGTGTACGTGTGTTGAGACTGTATGCTGGCGCTGAACATCCTTCACTCGCTAGGGCAAGCAAACAGACAACGTGCGCTAGTTTCCCGCCATGGCATTATGTACTGCCTTGTCCGTGGCCCTCTCACCGGTTCTCATTCGAGCGTTGCCCAGGTTGACAATCACTTGGGCGGTCTCTCGACGGCGTGGGAAGTCGGAGGTACGGAGAGACTGCTCTCAGCAACTACGGCGGTACTTTCCGTGACCAAAGTTGTGAACAATATCCTTCAAGTAACCGCAGGATGCTCGAACGTCTCCGGAGTGAGACGCCGCGCGTCGAACGCACAGGCGTAGATCGACACTTATTCACTCGCCTGCAATTTTGCTCAGAGAAAAAGGGCACGGAGATTTATTCATGCCTTTTCATGGAAAAAAGTAAGCAGGCTGTGTAGCATTCGATCGCCTGCACAACGTTCCTCTGACATCTTTTAGGCGGTGAGGGAGTGTGACTCAGAGAGTCGCGCAGCAGTCAACATCGGACCGCCTCTCTAGCCGGCTACGAGGATGAGCCAGTCAGTCCGATACAAACCTTACGCCCGACTTTGTGCCAAAGCCACTCTGTCCCCGTGGCCCATCCTCACTAGCTAAAGTACGAGGAGCGTTCCTCCAGCTGAAGGAAGGTGACGCAATGGAACTTCTCCCAGCGAGCGAGGACACCAAGTTTCATTTTCGCACGACCCGTTTAGAACGTTTGTCGTCCTCCACTCTCCCCTGGCCTGAGAGAGGAAGACTAGTCATTTGGAGTCCACAGCTATCGCCTACGCAAGGGAGAGAGGAAGTCCTTACATCTCGAGTAGAGACAGGGAGACGATGTTTTGAGGAACAACGGTGGCACCAATAGAGCTCTTCTCCGACGGTGTCACCTCGGAAGTGTTATAGAGCATCCCGTGTTTATGTCAATGTCACGTCTCGATCTCTCGCTTTCAGGAGTGGTACGCAGGGCCTAGAGCGTGGGGACTGAGGCGGGATGGGAGGACCTCCACCGCGTCTGCCTGTGTCAGCTGGGCAAAGCTCGATGAGACCGCCAGGCAGGGGCGGGACACGAGTGTCTTCTCACAGTTGTCGCAGCTCTCCTACGTAAAGTAGGAGAGCGAGAAGGCATTATGTCCTACCTTTGCCCTCTCACTGGGATAAAGCTCTCTCGACTAGAGTCCTAAGCCGGAGGTACGGAGAGACTGCCAGAACGAGGTGGCGGTCTTCCGGGACCAAAAGTGAAAAACTCAAATCGAAGGGTCGAGTCCCGGAGAGGGTGCAGCCGTGGCGGTCGAGCTTTCCCTGCTTCGAGGTCGAAAAAAGGCGGATTTTCCGCCTTTTTACGGAAAAGTAGAGCCTTTTCTCGACCCGTTGAGCTCTTGGACGATCTTTCTGGCGGGGTGGAGGTTATCTCGGGAAGGCGGCGCCTGGGCCGTCTAGAAACATCTACGAGGCGAGCCGAGTCCGAGACAAACCTTTACCCCGACTTGAAGATTGGCCATCCTCGCGAGAAGAAGAAGAGGTCTTCCCTGGTAAGGAAGGTGCCAATGACGCTTCGTACTCGCAGGCAGACGCCCCATCATCGCTCCTGCTTCCCACTCTCCGCGAGATAGATGCATGCTGAGAGGTGGAACGGGGAAGATGATGATGAGGCATCCGGGAGATGAGTTTCTCCCGGGTGTCACCACTCGGAGGTTCCGAGCATCCCGTGTTAATGTCAATGTCACGTCTCTCTCTGCGTAAAGGAGTGGTACGCAGGGCCTAGAGCGTGGGGACTGAGGCGGGATGGGAGGACCTCCACCGCGTCTGCCTGTGTCAGCAGGGCAAAGCTCGATGAGACCGCCTGGCTGCTGGGGCGGGACACGAGTGTCTTCTCACAGTTGTCGCAGCTCTCCTACGTAAAGTAGGAGAGCGAGAAGGCATTATGTCCTCCCCTTGCCCTCTCACTGGGATAAAGCTCTCTCGACTAGAGTCCTAAGCCGGAGGTACGGAGAGACTGCCAGAACGAGGTGGTGGTCTTCCGGGACCAAAAGTGAAAAACTCAAATCGAGGGGTCGAGTCCCGGAGAGGGTGCAGCCGTGGCGGTCGAGCTTTCCCTGCTTCGAGGTCGAAAAAAGGCGGATTTTCCGCCTTTTTACGGAAAAGTAGAGCCTTTTTTCGACCCGTTGAGCTCTTGGACGATCTTTCTGGCGGGGTGGAGGTTATCTCGGGAAGGCGGCGCCTGGGCCGTCTAGAAACATCTACGAGGCGAGCCGAGTCCGAGACAAACCTTTACCCCGACTTGAAGATTGGCCATCCTCGCGAGAAGAAGAAGAGGTCTTCCCTGGTAAGGAAGGTGCCAATGACGCTTCGTACTCGCAGGCAGAAGCCCCATCATCGCTCCTGCTTCCCACTCTTCGCGAGATAGATGCATGCGGAGAGGTGGAACGGGGAAGATGATGGTGAGGCATCCGGGAGATGAGTTTCTCCCGGGTGTCACCACTCGGAGGTTCCGAGCATCCCGTGTTAATGTCAATGTCACGTCTCTCTCTGCGTTCAGGAGTGGTACGCAGGGCCTAGAGCGTGGGGACTGAGGCGGGATGGGAGGATCTTCACCGCGTCTGCCTGTGTCAGCAGGGCAAAGCTCGATGAGACCGCCTGGCTGCTGGGGCGGGACACGAGTGTCTTCTCACAGTTGTCGCAGCTCTCCTACGTAAAGTAGGAGAGCGAGAAGGCATTATTATGTCCTCCCTTTGCCCTCTCACTGGGATAAAGCTCTCTCGACTAGAGTATTAAGCCGGAGGTACGGAGAGACTGCCAGAACGAGGTGGCGGTCTTCCGGGACCAAAAGTGAAAAACTCAAATCGAGGGGTCGAGTCCCGGAGAGGGTGCAGCCGTGGCGCTCGAGCTTTCCCTGCTTCGAGGTCGAAAAAAGGCGGATTTTCCGCCTTTTTACGGAAAAGTAGAGCCTTTTCTCGACCCGTTGAGCTCTTGAACGATCTTCCTGGCGGGGTGGAGGTTATCTCGGGAAGGCGGCGCCTGGGCCGTCTAGAAACATCTACGAGGCGAGCCGAGTCCGAGACAAACCTTTACCCCGACTTGAAGATTGGCCATCCTCGCGAGAAGAAGAAGAGGTCTTCCCTGGTAAGGAAGGTGCCAATGACGCTTCGTACTCGCAGGCAGAAGCCCCATCATCGCTCCTGCTTCGCAGTCTTCCGCGAGTTAGATGCATGCGGAGAGGTGGAACGGGGAAGATGATGGTGAGGCATCCGGGAGATGAGTTTCTCCCGGGTGTCACCACTCGGAGGTTCCGAGCATCCCGTGTTAATGTCAATGTCACGTCTCTCTCTGCGTTCAGGAGTGGTACGCAGGGCCTAGAGCGTGGGGACTGAGGCGGGATGGGAGGAACTTCACCGCGTCTGCCTGTGTCAGCAGGGCAAAGCTCGATGAGACCGCCTGGCTGCTGGGGCGGGACACGAGTGTCTTCTCACAGTTGTCGCAGCTCTCCTACGTAAAGTAGGAGAGCGAGAAGGCATTATTATGTCCTCCCTTTGCCCTCTCACTGGGATAAAGCTCTCTCGACTAGAGTATTAAGCCGGAGGTACGGAGAGACTGCCAGAACGAGGTGGCGGTCTTCCGGGACCAAAAGTGAAAAACTCAAATCGAGGGGTCGAGTCCCGGAGAGGGTGCAGCCGTGGCGCTCGAGCTTTCCCTGCTTCGAGGTCGAAAAAAGGCGGATTTTCCGCCTTTTTACGGAAAAGTAGAGCCTTTTCTCGACCCGTTGAGCTCTTGGACGATCTTCCTGGCGGGGTGGAGGTTATCTCGGGAAGGCGGCGCCTGGGCCGTCTAGAAACATCTACGAGGCGAGCCGAGTCCGAGACAAACCTTTACCCCGACTTGAAGATTGGCCATCCTCGCGAGAAGAAGAAGAGGTCTTCCCTGGTAAGGAAGGTGCCAATGACGCTTCGTACTCGCAGGCAGACGCCCCATCATCGCTCCTGCCTCCCACTCTCCGCGAGATAGATGCATGCGGAGAGGTGGAACGGGGAAGATGATGGTGAGGCATCCGGGAGATGAGTTTCTCCCGGGTGTCACCACTCGGAGGTTCCGAGCATCCCGTGTTAATGTCAATGTCACGTCTCTCTCTGCGTTCAGGAGTGGTACGCAGGGCCTAGAGCGTGGGGACTGAGGCGGGATGGGAGGACCTCCACCGCGTCTGCCTGTGTCAGCTGGGCAAAGCTCGATGAGACCGCCAGGCTGCTGGGGCGGGACACGAGTGTCTTCTCACAGTTGTCGCAGCTCTCCTACGTAAAGTAGGAGAGCGAGAAGGCATTATATCCTACCTTTGCCCTCTCACTGGGATAAAGCTCTCTCGACAAGAGTCCTAAGCCGGAGGTACGGAGAGACTGCCAGAACGAGGTGGCGGTCTTCCGGGACCAAAAGTGAAAAGCTCAAATCGAAGGGTCGAGTCCCGGAGAGGGTGCAGCCGTGGCGCTCGAGCTTTCCCTGCTTCGAGGTCGAAAAAAGGCGGATTTTCCGCCTTTTTACGGAAAAATAGAGCTTTTTCTCGAGTTGTTGAGTCTGTGGTTTGTTTTCTAGTCGGGGGAAGGTTATCTCATTAGGGCGGATTGCTCGGCCGCCTAGAAACATTTACGAGTAACGATGCATTTGAGAAAAACCTTTCCCCCGACTTGAAAATTGGCCCTCCGCGCAAGAGGATAGACCGTTCGTCCCGGCGAATGATGTCAATGAACCTCGTGGTCGCGTGGAAAGGATGGCGCGGCCCCCCTGCTCCTCCTCCTCCTCTCTGGGTAGTAGCGAGTGGTAGTAGGGGTTATACTCGAGGCAGTTTACTACGGGAAGGGTGTCAGTCAGCAGCGCTCTTCAGCAGTTCGAACGGAGACAAAAAAGCGGTCTTCCACTCCCCTCTACCGAACTGGCAATAACTCTGCTCGTGTTTGGATATGGAACTGGGGGTCCGCTTCTGCTGAAAAGCTTTGCTGTCTCTCCCTCTTCTTTAGTTGCTGCCAAGAGGGTACTTCCAAGTCCAGTCAAGAACGGGGAGAGAGCGAGGTTGGGTTCCCTTCTCTCTCCCAGCGCGTGGTGTCCGGGTTTGGGCTTCTAGCTTGGTGCGTGACTGTCTGTTGTCTCGTCACCCTCTCCTGGCATATAGACTCACGACGACGGTGGATCGCGAGGAAGTGGAACTCTGCTTACCCCTCTAGCAGTTTTCCGTGACCTTAGTCGAAAACCTGAAATCGAGAGAAAAATTCACGGAGAGGTGTCGAAGCTCAGCAGTCGTCGTTCCGCGGTTAGAGGCCAAAAAAGGCGGATTTTTCCGCCTTTTTACGGAAAAATAGAGCTTTTTCTCGAATTGTTGAGTCTGTGGTTTGTTTTCTGGTCGGGGGAAGGTTATCTCATTAGGGCGGATTGCTCGGCCGCCTAGAAACATTTACGAGTAACGATGCATTTGAGAAAAACCTTTCCCCTGACTTGAAAATTGGCCCTCCGCGCAAGAGGATAGACCGTTCGTCCCGGCGAATGATGTCAATGAACCTCGTGGTCGCGTGGAAAGGATGGCGCGGCCCCCCTGCTCCTTCTCTCTGGGTAGTAGCGAGTGGTAGTAGGGGTTATACTCGAGGCAGTTTACTACGGGAAGGGTGTCAGTCAGCAGCGCTCTTCAGCAGTTCGAACGGAGACAAAAAAGCGGTCTTCCACTCCCCTCTACCGAACTGGCAATAACTCTGCTCGTGTTTGGATATGGAACTGGGGGTCCGCTTCTGCTGAAAAGCTCTGCTGTCTCTCCCTCTTCTTTAGTTGCTGCCAAGAGGGTACTTCCAAGTCCAGTCAAGAACGGGGAGAGAGCGAGGTTGGGTTCCCTTCTCTCTCCCAGCGCGTGGTGTCCGGGTTTGGGCTTCTAGCTTGGTGCGTGACTGTCTGTTGTCTCGTCACCCTCTCCTGGCATATAGACTCACGACGACGGTGGATCGCGAGGAAGTGGAACTCTGCTTACCCCTCTAGCAGTTTTCCGTGACCTTAGTCGAAAAACTGAAATCGAGAGAAAAATTCACGGAGAGGTGTCGAAGCTCAGCAGTCGTCGTTCCGCGGTTAGAGGCCAAAAAAGGCGGATTTTTCCGCCTTTTTACGGAAAAATAGAGCTTTTTCTCGAATTGTTGAGTCTGTGGTTTGTTTTCTGGTCGGGGGAAGGTTATCTCATTAGGGCGGATTGCTCGGCCGCCTAGAAACATTTTACGAGTAACGATGCATTTGAGAAAAACCTTTCCCCTGACTTGAAAATTGGCCCTCCGCGCAAGAGGATAGACCGTTCGTCCCGGCGAATGATGTCAATGAACCTCGTGGTCGCGTGGAAAGGATGGCGCGGCCCCCCTGCTGCTGCTGCTGCTCCTCCTCCTCTCTGGGTAGTAGAGAGTGGAAGGTGGTGGTAGTAGGGGTGATACTCGAGGCAGTTTACTACGGGAAGGGTGTCAGCAGCTTTCTTTAGCAGTTCGAACGGAGTAAAAAGCGGTCTCTTTCACTCCCTCTACCGAACTGGCAATAACTCTGCTCGTGTTTGGATATGGAACTGGGGGTCCGCTTCTGCTGAAAAAAGCTCTTTCTCTCTTCTTTAGTTGCTGCCAAGAGGGTACATCCATCGAACGCAGAGAGCGCATCACAGAAAACGTAGTCCTAGGTATAGCCGATAAACGCTTTAGCGCACGCGGAGTAAGTAGTCTTTCACTCCCTCTACCGAACCGCAGTAAAGATGCTGCTGCTGCTGCTGGTTTTGGAAATGGAGCTGGGTCTGCTGCTTTTGCTGTTGCGAAGCTGCTATCGCAGTATCTTCTCTACCGACTTCTGTGATGATGCCTTTCGAAATATAATATGAAGGGTTGAGATGACCTATCGCCTCCATGAGGTATCCCTTCGGGCAATGTCACCGCTCACTTGTAGTAGTTAGTAGCAGCAGATCTCTTCCGTTAGTAAAAGTCGGTGTGCGACTGCTTTCGGTCGTAGCTGCTACTGCTATTGCACATTGGCTATAGAGGCGCAGTTCGAATATGCTCGCTGGAAGAGGCTGGCTGGAACCCTAAGAAGGCGAGGATTTTTCTTTCTGCGTCTTCCTGTCGATTCGGCCACATCCGGTCCAGACAGACTGAACGATCCCTGCCCGAACGACATTAAACGAGCGGTGATAGCAAAATGATAGGTATAACCATCGGGGCCAGTTCACAAGCCCTGTCACTGCACTAGTTGGAGTATGGAGAGGGTGAGGAGCCCGAACATGACTTCCGCGTGGCAGGATGGGTATCCCGGTAACGACCGCAGAGTGTAATGGAAAAGACTCTACCAGCACAGCCGAGGTTTGGTCGTTGGGCGGCGGATTGAGTCGGTGAATTGAAGGTGATTGGCCTCTCGCGTAGGTATCACCATCTTCATCGCCAATCTCGTCGGTCAAACCAGCGATTTCATTTCCTGATACGGCAACGCAGCTCAGGATGGGGGAAAGATCTTGCCTGTGGCGACGGGGTTACATCTATTAAGACGACATGTGGCGAGTGCGTCCACGGGTATGAAGTGTCCTGGATCGTTCAAAGGCTGAAACCTTAATAAGACGATACCAAGTGCCTTCCATGACCGCCGTGCTGGCACCGAGTCACCCCCGGGGGACCGCCCTCTCAAGATTGAATGTACCTTTAATCCGCCCTGAACAATTATAAGCACGCGAGAAAATGGTCCAAGCAAGCGGGCACGACATCGGCGGTGTCTTTGATACACCGGTGAACTGTCTCTTGTTGACGATCATTGTGTCCGAGCGCAGTGGTTAATACGGACGCGGAGGAGAGATAGGACTGGCTTTGCCTGGGTTGTTGGCTTCCCCCCAGGCAAAGGTATACTAAATCTCCTTCGCGTCGTAAACGCAATTGGGCTCTCTCTTCCCCCCCGCCGGCTAAGTGTGGTTGTCGAGGCCTGAAAGCGGGGGGTACATAGAGTTCCAGGATATGTACGAATACTTGCCGCGATGAACGAGAGAGAATATGCGGAGGAGGAGATGGGTATGATGTTAACGATCTCCGCAAGGAAAAAGCAGCGGTCTTTCACTCCCTCTACCGAACTTGCAATAACTCTGCTCGTTTGGATATGGCGGTGGGTCAGCTTCTTCTTCTGCTGAAAGTGGTTTTCGCCGCTGTACATCGTGTATCCTATCCTTCGCATAAAAAAAAGTCTAGAATGTAAGGCTCGTTTCGGGTGGCAGGCAGGCGCAGGCAGGCAGGCAGTGGAGTTAGTTTGAGTGGCGGCGGCAGCAGCGCAGCAGGGGCGGGCTGGCTGGCTAGGCTTGGCTCCCTCGTTCTTTCTTTCTCTGTTCTGTTTCTGTTTCTGTCCTGTCGGCTTCTCGGTCATAACGTTTGCGAGCCTTGTTCTCGGAGCGGCAGGCAGGCAGATTGGAACAGTTGGAGTGGCGGCGGCGACAGCAGCAGCGCAGTGGGGGCAATGGCTGGCTGGATTGCTACGTTTCGCTCCCTCCTTCTTTGTTTCTCTGTTCTGTTTCTGTTCGTTTCGGGGGCCAGGCAGGCAGGCAGGCAGGCAGGCAGGCAGGCAGGCAGGCAGGCAGGCAGACTGGAACAGTTGGAGAGGCGGCGGCGAAAGCAACAGCGCAGCAAGCAGGCAAAGGCACCGGTAAAAGCAAAGGGGCACCGGTAAAAGCAAAGGGGCACTGGTAAAAGCAAAGGGGCACTGGTAAAGACACTGGCACTGGTACAGGTACAGGTAATGGCTGGCTGGATTGCTACGTTTCGCTCCTCTCCTTCTTTGTTTCTCTGTTCTGTTTCTGTTTTGTCTGTCGGCTCCTCGTTCCCGAGTGTCGGTCATAGTCGGTGGAAAAGTTAAGTTTTCAGTCCGAAAGATGGTAATATTTTTGGCCGGCGTTCGCGGGGGCTGGGGGAGCACCGCGAACGTTGGTGGTGGATGTATTGAATGACGGAAACCGCAGTCCACCCGGTTTACAGGCGCATATGACGTGTTCTCGAAGCTTCGAAGTAGTACTGTTTTTTTTTGCATCATCCTGACGTCTTAATTTCAGTCGTCGCGGTAGAAAGAAAAGGTGAGATACGGATAACAAAGAAGCACGCGGACGTAGGCGGCTTCCGTGGCTGTGAAAAGCGATTCACCTCTGCAGCATCAGCAAAATGTAAGTTTTCTTAGCTACCTGCTCGTAAAAGTTTTTCGACTTCCTCGGTGTTGACATCCAGGCAGTTGGGGAGACCGTTCGTCTTGTTAGTCGAATGCTGTCGTTGACCCGTATAGTAAATTCTATTTTAAAAATAGAACGAAAAAGCTGGTTATAAAGTCGAACTTTTACGAGAGATTGGGCTAGAAGACTAATAACACTTTGCGCTCTTGCTGCACGTGGTGCTTTCTCTCTCTCTTTCAGTTTCGGTGTCGTCTTCGTCGGCATATCCTCTTCTCACTGACGGTGAATTTAAGACGTCAGCTGCTCGGGTGCAACTAGGACGTCGATTGGCTTAGAAACCTCGCAACTTGCTGCTCGTCCCTATTTAGCTATATCATAGGGATCTGTCTCTGTTTGGGACGTTCCCGTCGTCGTCGTCAAAGAGAGCGAGGTTGGGTTCCCTTCTCTCTCTGTCGTCGTCGGCGGCGAACACAACCCACTACGGATTCGCCCGAAGGTAGCTATTAGGAGCCCATTGTAGTGGCAGGCGAGTCAGTAATTGCGACGGTGGAACGCCGGGCTGCTGCCGCTCTGAGACTAGGTTAAGTTCGTGGCGGATGCTTCTTGGGTTGAAATATGCAAAGTTCGATGATACACCACCTATCTGGTAAGTTAGCTCTCTTTGCCACCTACTGCGAAAAATAATTCCAGAGATTGGGGCATGAAACTAACTGCATCACGATGTGTGTGCGTGTGTCTTGGCTTGCTGATCAATTGCGGAGTGGTATTCGCCACGGCAGCGCCTGCCTTACTCGGTAGCTTACCCGGAGCTTGCCGCAGACGACTTTTTGCTGGAGTCTCGTGTGCTTTGAGCTACTGTAGCTTCATAATAGGCATCGAGTAGCGGAGGTAGCAACTAGGACGTCGATTGGCTTAGAAACCAAGCAACTTGCTGCTCGTCCCTATTTAGCTATATCATAGGGATCTGTCTCTGTTTGGGACGTTCCCGTCGTCGTCGTCAAAGAGAGCGAGGTTGGGTTCCCTTGTCTCTCTGTCGTCGTCGGCGTCGAACACAACCCACTACGGATTCGCCCGAAGGTAGCTATTAGGAGCCCATTGTAGTGGCAGGCGAGTTAGTAATTGCGACGGTGGAACGCCGGGCTGCCGCGCTGAGACTAGGTTAAGTTCGTGGCGGATGCTTCTTGGGTTGTAATAACAAAGTTCCATGATACACCTGTCTGGTCAGTGAACGGCTCTGTTTACCACCTACTGCGAAAAATTATTCCAGAGATTGGGGTCTGAAGGGGTAGCTGTATCACGATGTGTGTGTCTTCGCTTGGTCGATGATACACGTATCTGATCAGTTACGGCTCTGTTTACCACCTACTGCGAAAAATTATTCCAGAGATTGGGGTCTGAAGAGGTAACTGTATCACGATGTGCGTGTGTCATGGCTTTGTTGGTCAATTGCGGAGTGGTATTCGCCACGGCAGCGCCTGCCTTACTCGGTAGTTACCCGGAACTTGCCGCAGACGACTTTTTGCTGGCTGCTCGTGTTCTTGAGCTACTGTATGTAGCTTCTTGGCCATAGGCATCGAGTAGCGGAGGTCGCAACTAGCCACGTAGAAATGGCTTAAGAAACCTCGCAACTTGCGCTCTGTACCCCTATTTGCTATGATCAAGTAGAGGGATCTGTCTCTGTTTGGGCCGTTCCCGTCGTCGCCGTCAAAAGAGAGCGAGAACGACGCGTTCACTTTCTCTCTGCTGTCGTCGTCGGCGTCGATCACAAACTCCACACGGATTCGTCCCGAAGGTAAGCTAATTAGGCAGCCCATTGTAGTGGCGAGGCGAGTCAGTAATTGCGCACAGCGGTCGCAAGGCACGGGCTGCTGCAAAGCTCTGCAAGACTAGGTTTAAGGTTCGTGGCGGGATGAGCTTTTTTTGGCGGTTGACATTATACAAAGTTCCATGAAATACAACCCTATCTGGGCTAAGTTAGCTCTCTTTGCACCTACTTGCGCAAATTATTCCAGGAGAATTGGGGTGTAACTTCACACACTAACTTTATCACGATGTGTGTGTCTTGGCTTGTTGTTAATCAATTTCGGAAGTGGTATTCGCCACGGCAGCGCCTGCCTTACTCGGAAGCTTACCCGGAGCTTGCCGCATACGACTTTTCTTGCTATTTCTTCACTGTGCACAGGCAGGCGTTTCGTTGTTGCAGAACGCTCGCCGTAGGTTGAAAACCTACTCAATGCGCGGACAGTAAGAGCAATCAGCATCAGCATAAAGCAGCAGCAGCAGCGTTTTGTACACGGAACTGGTGCAGACGCAGTGGGGACGTTGACTTGAGAAAGGAAGGCTACCATCTGGACTGAGATTGTAGTAAAGTATGGGTTGGAATGTGCTTCACGAGTCTCCAATAAGATTCGATCATAGCGAATCGGTATGGAAGCGCTCGGGTCGATATGCCCCATTCGTATCTCAAATGCCCTTTTGCATTCGCATTTGAGGTTTCGGGTCCCTTATGCTCTCTTTCAGTCACAACCCTGACAAAATCGTGCTAGTACCCTGTCTTTTGCTGGGCTTGGGAACGGGGACAAAAAGGAACGTTTAGTTACCGGGTGCGCTACGGAAAATCCTATCCACGATTTTCCTATACGGGCGCGACTGTGCTTCATTCCTTCCTCGTTACTCAGAGTCTTGCGCATTTATGGGGGGGCCGTCGGGTGGTGCTGATACGCGCGGAGTTCTCGATGGAATCTAGCTGCTACGCTGCTTCGGTTCAGCGCCAGTGGGACGTTTGACTGAAGAAGGAGGTAACCATCGACTGAGATATGTAAATAGAGGGTTGGAATGTCCTCCGAGTCCCAATAAGATCGATCATAGCGATCGGAATGAGCGCTCGGGTCGAGTAAATCCTCCTTCGTATCTCAATGACCTTTGCATTCGCTTGAGTTCTCAGGTCTTATGCTCTCTTTCAGTCCAACCTGACTAAAATCGTGCTAGTCCGAATGCTGTATTTATTGCTGGGGCTGGGAACCGGGGATTCAAAGGACTGTTTGTTAACGGTCGCGCCTACCGCGAAATCTCGTCCACGCTTTTTCTATACCGACCGCCCCGTAGTCATCATCCTTCCTCGTTACTCAGGCCTTGCGCATTTATGGGGGGCCGTTGGGTGTGCTGATCGCGCGGAGTTCTCGTTTGATTTTTGTTTAAAAAGCTGCTGTGTTGTTGTTCTGCCTGCTGCTCACTACTGTCGTGAGAGAGCCTACAAGATTATCGTGCGAGGTTGCGGGAGAACACCGAGCAGTAAGTTACAAGTAATAACGTCCTGGCGTAAAATAGTGGGGTGTGGTATCGACGGGTCGTCAAGAAGAGTTCGCAACGATAAATGCGGTGCCGGACGGCGACTTTGGTATCTCATCCGATTCCGCCCTAACGAAAACATCCTATGAATGAAGCTATTATGCGCTCTTGAGTGCGGCCTTGGTGTTCTCTCTGCCCGGTCCCAATTCGTTATAGTGCCCCTGGCGTCACAGGACGGCGATACCGGGTATTTTCCCATAACGCTACTTCCTTGCTGTTCAAGACAATTGGGTTAAGTCCGAAAGTACTAACAAGGGGGCAAAAGGAAGCTAAGCGGGATGGGTGCCCTCGCCCTCCTGCGAGTGTTATGTCGCATGTCGGTGCGGGCGGATTTATGCCTCGCATTTTATCTAAGCTTTCGGTTGCCGACTATAGCGCGAACAGTAGGTATTTTCAATTAGCTGTTCAGTAAGTATGGTAGTACGTAGAAGGATACGGT
Source organism: Trachelipus rathkii (assembly GCA_015478945.1). NCBI lineage: Eukaryota > Metazoa > Arthropoda > Malacostraca > Isopoda > Trachelipodidae > Trachelipus > Trachelipus rathkii. The sequence continues at coordinate 3,340 of JABUQX010015694.1, read as the reverse complement.
TCAGACGAGTGGGAACGTTTGACTGAGAAGGAAGGCTACATCGGACTGAGATTGTAAAAAGAGGGGTGCCATGTCCTCCGAGTCCCAATCCATAATCGATCATAGCGTCGGTCTGAGGGTCCGGGTCGAGTATCCTCCTTCGTATCTCAATGCTTTTGCATTCGCTTGAGTTCTCGGGTCTTGCGCTCTCATTTCGGTCACAACCTGACAATAATCGTGCTAGTAACCATCCTGATCGTAAATGCTGGGCTTGGACGGGGACAAGGAACTGTTTGTTACGCGGCGCGCTACGCATGGCGCGACTGTGCATCATCTTCCTCGTTACTCAGGTCTTCGCGTCATTTGTGGGGGGCGTTGGGTGTGCTGATCGCGCGGAGTCCTCGTTTGAATTTTTTTGCTGCTGCTTCCGCTGTTGGTGCTACTACTGTTCGTAGGAACTTGGGATATGTAAGGCTTCTTGGCAATGACACAGTGGGAGAAAGTTGAGGGAAATGTAGAGATACAACGGTCTGATGTGATGTGGTGGCGAGTATCGACGGTCGTCAGAAAGCGTTCGCAAACATAAATGCGGTGCCGGACGGCGACTTGACATCTCGTTTAGCGTGATCCGTTGGACCGTATCGGTTGCCCCGGGGAGTATCCGAAATCGTTGTCCAAGAAGTCTTCCGTGGAACGATCAACTGTCGGTCATCGTGGCCACTGACTCACGAGGACGGTGATCCAGGGTTCTCCAGAGCGCTACCTACCTTCTGTTAGTCAAGTAGGTGAATTCTCGAAAGTACTAACAGAGTTGCCAAAAGGAAGGTAGCGTGTATGGGTTCCCTCGCCTTACTCGAGTGTATTGGTCGCGGTGATGGTCTGGTTGCGTATCCCGGGGTTTCGTTTTATCCCAAGTTTCGAGCTGAAGCTGCCGTGTTCGTGTTTTGCTTCCTTTGTTTCGCTTACCGCAAATAAAGTTGGCAAAATCCGAGCGGTAGCGGGAGTTGGTATTATTAATCGCGCGAGCAGCTTTAATATTATTATTATTAGCAGCAGCGATGCGCTTGCTTGTGCGAGGCCTCAAAAAGGATGACAAAAATAAATACTCGAAGAATGATGCTTCGGGGGTGCCCAGACGGAGGGGGACCTACCTGGTTGATCCTGCCAGTAGTCATATGCTTGTCACAAAGATTAAGCCATGCATGTCTGAGTACCTGCCGACCTTAGGCGAAACCGCGAATGGCTCATTAAATCAGTCACGATTTACGGGATTTTGTGAAATCCTTACTCGGATAACTGTGGTAATTCTAGAGCTAATACGTGCAACTAGTCTCCGACCCCGACCTTGCCTCGCGCTCGGTCGGGGGAAGGGCGCATTTGTTAGAACCAAAAACCGGGTGGACAGTCGGGTTGCGGCAATCTGCTGCTGCTGTTCGCTGACTGCCTTTCTCAGTTTCTAACTGTGGGGCAGCCTCAGCAGCAGCAGCACAGCATTCGTCCTCCTCGTCCATTCCTCTTCGGTTATGTGGTGACTCCGGATATTTCTACAGCCGAGCGCTGAGGCCTTTGTGCCGGCGCCGGATCCCACGAGTGTCTGCCTTATCAGCTTTCGATTGTAGGTTATTCGCCTACAATGGCTGTAACGGGTAACGGGGAATCAGGGTTCGATTCCGGAGAGGGAGCCTGAGAAACGGCTACCACATCTAAGGAAGGCAGCAGGCACGCAAATTACCCAATCCCGGCAAGGGGAGGTAGTGACGCGAAATAACGATGCGGGACTCTTCCGAGGCCTCGCAATCGGAATGAGTTCGATGTAAAGAAATGGACGAGGATCCATTGGAGGGCAAGTCTGGTGCCAGCAGCCGCGGTAATTCCAGCTCCAATAGCGTATATTAAAGTTGTTGCGGTTAAAAAGCTCGTAGTTGGATTTCTGATGCGGACCGGAAGCCCACCCAAGGCGCGCTACTCGTCTACGGGGAGCTGCGTCCCGAAGTGGTTCTTCCCGTGTCCCTCGGCAAAGGGCCGTTTGGTGTACGCTTCTTCGGTTTGTGGCAAGGGTGCCGAGTTTTTAGAGGCGCAGTCCAACAACCTCTTTCCCGGCTTCAGGGGTCGTCGTACGCGTCTCTCGCAGGCGGCGTCGACGCGTTGGTGTTTTCTGTGTCGCTGTTGAGCAAGCCGGGTTTAGCGAGGGTCGAGCACGTAGAGATATCCTTCGGCTTTCCCCTGAGCGAATCCCGTTGGCGCTGTTAGCTCGTAGCGTGGCATTATTTCGAGAGCGGTGTTTCTCTTATCCTTCCCTGGATAGAGTTTCGGGTTTGCATCCGCTGCAACGGAACAGGCGTTCGCCTCTCCCCCGTAAACCCTCTCATTCGTCCGTTGTCTCGCTCGTCCTCCCGAGTTCTTCTTGAGCGCTTCCGTACAACCAAACCGATTCGCTTACGCCGTCTTCTTTTAGTAGACGGGTCGGCTTCTCGGGCGGAGTGTGTTCGAGCTGCTCGGGTGCGACACCAAACGCAAAAGTAGCGATGACAGCGGCGGGTGATGGTTCGGGTGGACGCGACTCGCGCTGCTGTTTGTAGAGTTGTTCTCCCGGCTCTAAAAGGGGATCGGTTCGCAGATCCCGCGATACAAACTCGTGTATTTGTCCCGCTGCAAGCGCACGTCAATGATACGGGTGCCACTCGATGAAAGGGGTTTGCAAATTAACGTAGGTTTCTCTACCGGCCTCACCGCACCGTGCTTGTGGCGATTACAGGGCACTACGCGCTCTTCGTCGTTTCTTCGGAGGCGCCTCTGCGGCGGTTTCGCCCCGGCTGTTCGGGTAAATGCTGCTGTTGCTGTCCTCTATTTTTCGGTTTTGCCCCTGCGCCTCAATTCCGTTACAACGCGTATTTCCTCTCGGTTTCCCGCGTCGTAGGGAACGATGAAAAACGGGAAGGTTTAAGGCCCTTCGGATGTATGTCGCATTTGCTCTTTCGTGGCGGGTCAGCGTACCCGGTGGATCCCTGCCGGCTCCGTGTTTAGAACAGTCGTCGGTTTCTCGCGGGGTGCTCTTCACCGAGTGTCCCGCGTGGCCGACAAGTTCACTTTGAAAAAATTAGAGTGCTCAGAGCGGGCTAAAATATTTACGTCCGAATGGTAGCGCATGGAATGATGGAACAGGACCTCGGTCCCGCCTTTTTCAGCCCGGTTTTTCGGAACCGAGGTAATGATTAAAGGGGACAGACGGGGGCATTAGTATTGCGGGGCGAGAGGTGAAATTCTTGGACCCTCGCAAGACTACCTACTGCGAAAGCATTTGCCAAGAATGTTTTCATTAATCAAGAACGAAAGTTAGAGGATCGAAGGCGATCAGATACCG
>JABUQX010015693.1:15000-25000 GCA_015478945.1 Trachelipus rathkii | reverse complement strand
TGTTAATATATGGTTACGAGTTTAGTTTTAACTGATTTTGTTCAATAAATATTTATTTTTATGTATGTATGTATGTATGTTAGTGATGCAGCAGATGTCATTTTTTTCGCATCCGCGGATGCGGATGTTTGATTTTAACATCCACGGATGCGGATGTTTGATATATATATATATATATATATATATATATATATATATATATATATATATATATATATATATATATATATATATATATATATATATATATATATATATATATATATATATATATATATATATATATATATATATATATATAATATATTTATATATATATATATATATATATATATATATATATATATATATATATATATATATATATATATATATATATATATATATATATATATATATATATATATATATATATATATATATATATATATATATATATATATTAATATATTTCGAGTTTTAGCCACAATCTATTAATATAATTGTTACCAGGGTGCGGGACGGGCACCCAACTCAAATGCACCCCACCAACCTCTTTCCCCAACTTCCGACTTTAATGAAAAAGATTTTACAATGGATTATATATACTTTTTGCACTAGTATTGAAATTCAAGTATAGGAAGGGTGTGCTTGAGAAACATCAATTTTTCTGCCTTTTCTGTTGAGAGTCTGTTTCTCTTTTCATCATATATTAGCCCAGCATTGCTAAATACTCTCTCACTTGGAACACTAGTTGGAGGACAGGCCAAGTATTTCCTTGCAAGTTTACTTGGTAAACATTTTGCCTAACTTTCCACCAACTGATAGGATCATCATTTGTATCTAGTCGTTTTTCTCGGTGATAGTTTTCAATTATTTGCACTACATCTTTTGGTAATGCGTGTGTTTCTTCATCTCTACTGGACTGTAGAAATTCTTCCAGTGAATATGTTATTGATTTACTTGTAGGTGTTGGTTCTGTAGATTTCGTTTTTTCCTTTTAATGGGTGGCGAATTAATAGACTGTTCGGATTGAAGTTTTTCAACTGCATCACAAAGTGACGATTTAACTTGTTCTAATATTGTGTTACAAAAAAACTTGCCTTTATAACGGTGATCTAAGAAAGTTGCAATAGTATGGTCATTAATTTCCACAGAACCAAAGCGTTTTTCTAGCTCTAGTTTTATTACATCTTTCATTCTTTTTAAACAGTCATCATTTTCATTTGAAGATGGTTCAATATGCTTCCTTAGCGTTGAGATTAATGGTATTACATCGGAGACAGAAGCTGTAGAGACGCTGAATTTTTTTGGCATCCCTAATCTCAAGTGACTCTGTTGACTCAAATTATTATGAACTTCATGCTGTGAGATCATGAGTCATCATTACACAGTTCAGTCGAGTCCTATGTCTCTCATTTAAAGTTTGTGTTCAGATTCATCTTAAGTATTTTTATTATAAAATTCTTTATCAAATCTCGACAATAAATATCCGCGCAACATCCGCAGGGCAAAGCGCGGATGCGGATCTTTAATAATGTGCGGATGCTCCGCGGATGCGGATGAGGATGTTACCTGCATCACTAATGTATGTATGTATGTAGTGGTATGTATATTTATTGTATGTTCAGAAAGTGAGTTTGTATTGGCTTGAGCGTTTATATTATATATATATATATAATATATATATATATATATATATATATATATATATATATATATATATATATATATATATATATATATATATATATAGTATATATATATATATATATATATATATATATATATATATATATATATTATATATATATATATATATATATATATATATTATTTATATATATATATATAAATGTATATATAAATATATTTATATGTATTTGAATTTTTATATATATATATATATATATATATATATATATATATATATATATATATATATATATATATATGACAAACTTACTTAACGCCCACGCGGAACGGGACGTCAGATTTCAAAAAAAATATCACAGGTAGAGCCTATGATACGTAAATAGATGTTCTTCTACAGTTTGAGAATGTCACATTTATACTTTTCCTTCAATATTTGACATATGTTAGCATAATATATTCTGCTTTCTGCAATATATATATATATAGTTATATATATATATATATATATATATATATATATATATATATATATATATATATATATATACATATATAAAGAATATATATATATATATATATATATATATATATATATATATATATATATATTCTATGTCTCTATGTAAAATTAAGTTAGTGGGGGCTTGGATGGAGAGGAAGGTGATACGCAGTGAAGTAGGTAAAATAAGAGAGAAGTTAAGTGAGCAAGATAATAAGGATAAGTATGTAAGGTCACTAGTAAAACGGTTGAATGTAAACAAGTTGATACTGAACAATCTGGGGGCAAATGAAGGTAGCAATTGTTAGTAGTGCAAAAGGAAGTATGTGGATGTGCTAAAGTAGGAAGTAAGAATGTTAACAGTGAATGGTGGAATGAAGAGTGATGAAAGCGGTTAAAGGTAAAAGAAGCGTGGTTGAATGTACTAAAAGCAAATGATGAAGAATCAAAAGAAAGATGCTTGGAATTATATAAGGAGGAAAAAGAAATACTAAAAGGTGTATACGGAGGAGAAAACAAGAGGTAAATGAACAGTTCTTTGAAGGAGGGGATGAATGGGGACTTACAAGGAAAGGAAGCTCCTCTGGAAGGAAGCGCGAAAGGTTAAGAATGAGAATAAGGGGAATCTGCTTCGAATAATGAATAGGATGGTGCTTTGTAACTGATGAAGTAGGTGTGAGAGGAGTGTGGAAGAGACTTCGAGAATCCGCACAATATTAACAGTAATGAAGAGGTGATAGTGAATGTGTGTGTTTGATGGTGCAAGAAGGAATATGGGGTATTTTGGGGATGAGGTTATTAGTAAGGAGGAGTAATGAGTAGAGTGAAAAAGTTGAAGAATGGTAAACTGAAGGTATAGATGAAATTACCAGAAATGATCAAGAACGGAGGGCGAGATGGTGATTGATTGATTTGGAAGTTGTGTAATAAAGGTTTATAGAGGGTATAGTTCCAAGGGATTGGAGGAGAGCGGTAATAGTACTTTATATAAGGGTAAGGGAGAAAAGGGGAACTGTAGAAATTATAGGGGAATAAGTTTATTGAGTGTTGTAGGGAAGGTATATGCTGGTATTTTGGTCGAAAGAGTGCGTCGAGTGACTGAAGGACTGATTGGTGAAGAACAAGGTGCGTTTAGGAGTGGTAGAGAATGTGTGGATCAAATCTTTACATTGAAACAAATGATTGAGAAAATGAGGGAGAAGAAGAATAAATTGTATTTAGGTTTTATGGATTTGCAACAGGCGTATGATAGAGCTAATAGGGAAGGTTTATGGCAGGTGTTAGTGATATATGGTGTTGGTGGTAGGCTTTTGAATGGAATCAAAAGTATGTATGACGATAGTGAAGCGTGTGTAAGAATAAATGGTGTCAATGGTGATTGGTTTAGGATTAATAGCGGAGTAAGACAGGGTTGTGTTATGTCTCCTTGGTTATTCAATTTGTATATGGATGGTGTTATGAAAGAATTCGAGGTGGGGATGGCAGGAAATGGTGTTAGAATGATGGAGAATGGAGATGAGTGGAGGGTGCCCTACCTATTATATGCGGATGATTTGGTTCTGTGTGGCGAATCTGAAGAGAGTTTGAGAGGATTGGTAGAGAGATTTGGCAGGGTGTGTAAAAGGAGGGGCTTGAAAGTAAACGTATATAAGGTTATGGTTGTGAGTGAGGACACTCCTCAGTGTGAAGTTATGTTAGATGGTGAGCAGTTAGAACAAGTGTCTGAGTTTAAATATTTAGGGTATATGTTGGATGAGAAGGGAACGGACGATGCAGAGTGTAGTAGGAAAGTTGTGAATGGCAGGAAGGTTGCTGGTGCAATTAAATCGTTGGTGAATGTAAAGGGACTAAGTCTTGAGTGCGCTAGAGTCTTGCATGAGGGTATGTTGTTACCTGTGTTATTGTATGGTAGTGAGACTATGGTCTGGAATAAGAAGTATAGATCTAAAGTTCAATGTGTTCAGGATGGACAATCTTAGGGGTGTGCTAGGTGTGAGAAGAATTGATAAAGAGAGGAATGAACGTATTAGAGAGTTGTGTGGTGTGAAGAAAGGGGTAAATGAGAGAATTAATGAAAGTATGTTGAGATGGTTTGGTCATGTGGAAAGGATGAATGATAGTCGGTTGGTTAAGCGGATGTATAGTAGTGTGTTGGGAACCGACCGGCTGGGAGACCGAAGAGAAAGTGGATTGAGTCGGTGAACGAATGTCTGAAGGAGAGAAATGTGAGTTTGGCAGAGGCGAGAATAAAGGTGCATGATAGGAGAGAATGGCGGGGTTTTGTATGGGGGCATGGTTGTGGCCCACCTGGGCCAGGGGATGAACCCTTACATTGACGATTTACCATAGTGAGGGTCCGTCGCTGTCCCATGATGCTCTAGGGTGGATTTTCTGTCTGTGACGAGCTCTCACTAATTAATGGTACAGAGGGGGCGGTAAGGCTGGGCTTTCTTTTCGACGTTTGTCATGTTCTCCTATATATATATATCCTATGCATGTATAGCACCTCACCCCAATCTTGGGGCAAAGAGAAAGGTGAAGAATGATATATATATATATATATATATATATATATATATATATATATATATATATATATATATATATATATATATATATATATATATATATATATATATATATATATATATAAAAATATATGTTATATATATATATATATATATATATTTATATATATATATACAGTCTTTATACAGAGGGTGGGGGCAATTTCATAATTCTATGTGAATACATCACCAGGGACGACAAATTCGAACAAAACGGAAGGAATTGTCAACTATGCTTAAATCCCTTAAGAAGGCAAAATAAGGTCAGATCGAAACACTGACGATTATGTTCAAATGTTCAGCAGACGGTCTGCATAGGAAATATCCTAAATATCATATCATAAATTAGGGAAGAACTTCTTTCTAGTGGTCGTCAAGGCAGTACATTAAACTGAGATATGGTAAACCGAAAGTGGAACATGGGAATGGCAAAAAAGACTGTCAACCAATGAGTAGTCGAGCAATGATAACCTTTAGGAGACAAATCTGACGGTATGTGAAGGACTAGTTACCAACGAAAGATTTCACCCTAGAGCTTGGCTCCTTGGAAGTTTTCCTCCAATATTTGTTAAATTTCATAAGAATGGCGTAGTAATCGATAGTGGGGATGTGACCGCGTTGAAGTTCTGTATGAAGGTAAGATCGACTGGTCTTTCTTCAAGTAGCTGCCTGAAGAGCTACTCTGTTTGCCTGTTCATTTTCTAGGACAACTACATGGGGGGAACCCAGGAAAAATTCCAATACCTTCTTCCGAACGTGGAGCCGGATATGGTATTTTAAAATAATAATAATAATAATAATAATAATAATAATAATAATAATAATAATAATAATAATAATAATAATAATAATAATAATAATAATAATAATAATAATAATAATAATAATAATAATAATAATAATAATAATAATAATAAAGGAGTTTCTGGAGGACCTATTTCGTAGGGTAAAAAGTGCTCTTTTGGAGTCATCTGTATTGAGGGCTAATATACTGATATCTGCTGTGAAAGTTGATGACCAGAATGGAAGTGTGCGCGACAGAATGCTATTAGGAAACACAGTCGATGCATCAACAACCTCTTTAGTATTGGAGCCATAAGTGAAAACCTTCACTGACACTGCGTGAGCTGTGAGGCGAGTCACGGCACCTGGCCAATGGCTGGGTGAGTCTGACTTTAAACCAATCGTTAGGGAGGGTTCTACCACAGCCCACAGTTCCGTCATAAGTATAAGGTAGCACGGCCTTAGAAGAGCATTTAGACAATCAATTAAAAAGTGTCAAAACCTAGGGTGTGGAATTTCTTAATTAAGCACATGTATAATGCACACATAAGTTGTTCTCTACGTAAAAAGGATAGAGGCATGACACCGGCCTCCAGCCCCAAGCTCACCTTTGGAGATCATCTAAAAGTTCTGGTAGGTATGAGCAGACTCTCAATTTGGATAATCTAGAAGACGTAAGTATGACGGTAAAGTTTGTCCATATATAGTGAAACGTAGTCGTTTTGCTAGGACTATTGTAATATAGAGTAGGAGCAGAGTCTGTCTGTCGTGATCGGTGGCAGATCGTTTTGAGGTTAAGGATGTGAGGAAGAAACGAGAGTCTTTTATCCAGGATTAAACCTAAGAATTGGACTTCTGGTACCGTTTGTGATTAGAGAACCGTAGAGGAATAGCGTGGGGGATAAGACATCCATCGACTGCCCTTCCAGAGGAACAGCAAGGAGTTGGAGATGTCGTTCCAGGTAAGAAAGCTTGTATCCAAAAATAGAGAGCAATATCGTCTACATAAAAGGAGCACCTGATTGGTGAGTGGATGTTAGTAATACGTCATTGAAAACCATAATCGAAAAGCATCACGCGAAGGATATTGCCCTGAGGCACCCCTTCGTTTGTAAGAAACATTCTGGAGAGAGTAGAATGACATCATACTTGGAAAGACCTGTATCATCAAAGTCTGTATAAAGAAGTGGAGTTGACCCCCTGAGGCTCAATAAGTCGAGCTTCGTTTTTCAACATACCCATTCTTCATGCAAAGTCATAGGCTTTTCCATATCGAAGAATACCGCTAAAAATATTTTGTAGTCGGAAAAAGCTTCCTTTATATCGTGATCTAAACGAAGAAGTGGATCCAGTGGAAAGGTGATTGCGGAATCCAAATTGAGTGGTAAAACGCTTTGAAGTGGTCTTAATGTAGGATAAGTCGAGCTACCATCTCTCTTTATAGTGTCCGAGAGATGGGTCTGTGGTTATTAACCAGGGTTCCATCCTTCCCAGGTTTGGGAAGTGGAACAATGTGTGCCCTTGGGGTTTGACCATATGGAGATGTCTAATCATGGTATATAAAATCCCCTAGGTGTCAGCTCCCCGCCCTCACACGCTGCAAGAGCTTCATGGAATTCTGTTAAATAGTGAACAAATGATTGCTTGGAGGGTCGTCACCAAGGGGCATGAGAAGTCAGACGGGATTGTATCCTGGGGAGAGGGTCTGTTCGAAGATTCCAGTAACGAGATCACTGGAGCAAATTACGAAATCGTAGGCAAACTTGTCAGCTACAGCTCCCGGTGTCTCAACATCATCTGCGGTAGTAGGACTATATCTGAGGATGATTGGCGGTTCCGAATGATGTTTTCGTGAAAATATCATTATAACTTTATATATCGACGTCAAGGATGTGTACAAGTCGACAGTTGGAAACACAGTTCCGGGAATATTGTTTCCTGGTTCTCTTGTTAATGGGTCCGAATCGATCAGCAGCAGCAGCTTTAAACAAGATAAGGTTGGAAGGACTAAGACTGTTTGTATGACTTACAGAGCCTTCTTTTTTTCGCGACCTGCTTCCGAGCGCACTCTTGAGACCACCATGGCGCTGCAGAATGACTGCATGCAGACGAATTTTGGACGCTGGTCTCCACCGCCCTGCGAGTAACGTCGGCAAAAAAAAATAGTTGAAAGCTTCAATCGGCCAAGAAAATAGTTCTCTTGCTGCGAGAGAAGGGGGATCTCTGTATGCCCGTCTGAATGTGCCAGTCTGCGCAATCAGTATACTTCATATCAAATGTGGCAGTGCAATGGGCTAAGGCCAAGTAACAAAATAGTGATAGGATAATAGTCATACCCAAACTTGTCCAATGCGGGAAAGTGGGACAGAGGAAAAAGGAATGTAGGACAATTGGTACGAAGGACTACTGGTACTTTTCTCACTTGTGAGGACAGAGTTGCCATCCTGTGTTGGGACACTCATTAAGGTGTGGGAGTTGGTGTCTGGTTGACAACACTTCGCGTCTTCCACCCGGAGCGCTACTCATCTACTCTTTCGTTACCTTTGATGGGACAAGACTCTAATCTTAAGACGGCAGTGTCAGAGGGATAATGATTCATACGGAATGGTTCATATTTAGTCTGGGAAGAATTCAGTCACAGGAATTCGAAAAAAATGAAGTTTGTGATGCAATAATATGGGCGCAGTAGAATGGGATCCTATGACGAGTGGAATGATGAGACATCCATGGATATGGCAGGCAGTTTGGCAACGACGAGCACGTTTGATGAGTTATGGAGGAATATATTAGGGGGTACTGAAGATGAATTTTTCGAGAAGTCAGAAGCCTAATATAGAAATGCATGTCTTTCCAAAAGTAGAGGGAGCTACCCTCGCAAGATTGATGAGGATTGAGAAACTTTTCGAAAATTGTTCTAGCGAAGCAGGTGTCGATCACTTGCGAGAGAGAAGCTTACAGCCTACAACGAGAGTAATCCTTTCATCAGTGTCTGTCGATGGGAAGGAGGCAAAGGAGGGTGTTTCAAGTAGCGGCGAGGCTTCATTTCTTGATGTACGTGAAATTTCTGGCAAATCTGACTCCATAGCTTAGACCGTTTTCGCTTTTGTCATTTGTGTTTGTTTACGCTCGGTAAGAAATGCTTACATAGTTTTAGCACGAATTTCGTGCAAAAACGACAACGATTTCTTACGATTTTGTTTACAAATAATTAGAATCAGCTGTTGTGATGGAGCTCGTCGATCTGGAACAAACAGAAATAAAAAAATAAAAAATGGTTTATGTTACAATTAATTGATCAACTATTGTGATGGAGTTCATCGATTTGGGAGAAATTAAACTTAAAGCTGATTTTATTGAATAAACATTCATTCAACTCAAACGGCCTACCACTAGTGAAAACATTATTCATTTGGGATTTCTACGAAACTATATCAAACGGGGAAAAATTATGAATTACCACACAAATATTGCGAAATCTTATTATTTTTAAAGGCATTACTCACAAACCTTCCCTATCAATTGTAAAAGAAAAAAGAAATTAAAAATAATTTCCTGCCAGCTTCCTGTCGCTTTTTTTTTCTTTACATTTTATCGTAAGAACGTGGTAAATTCAGCAAGCACGGGAAATATCAACGTTACAGAATTAAGGAAATTCCTTGTTTAAATTATAAATTTCTTACGATTTTGAGCTTTGACAAAAACGAACGCAAACTCGAGCATTTCTTACGTTTCATAAGCACAAATGCAAAAACGAAAACGCCTTTAAAGTCGTCAGTTCTGGGGAGCTATGTTGAGCGAGGGTCCGGACCATGTCGGAGTTAAGGGGGGGCAGCTGGCTCTCGTGAGTAACAGTACAGGCTGAGGGAAGAGATTGAGAGGCCATGTACAATCGGAAGAAGTGTGGACATAGGAAGAATTTGAACGTGGTGGTGTCAAAACAGGCGAAGTAAAAGATGTGGGAGAAGTAACCACGCAGGGGTAAGTGGAGTAACAAAAGACAAAAGTGCATAGGACAACTTTTCTTTAGCGCGCCTGGCAGCACCTTGGCTGTTCAGGTTCAGCTGAGTACATGACTCTTAAATTTCCTGCTCGTTTGTAAGGACAAGTGAATGGAGAAAGCAAGGAGTGAGCCTTTGCAATTTACTAGGAATAGGGAAAGTACGCATTCAGAAATCCTTGCAACCACATCGTGGGCAGATGGGACGGTAAGATCTCTTCCCTCTCATTCCACTCCACTCCAACACACGCACAATTCATCACACACCACCCGTCTTAACCGGTTCCTTTTAACTTTGTTTCAGTCACAGCAAGCAAATCAAATTTACCCTTTCTAAATACATTCATCACCTCTCTCCTCTTTCCGCCATTTCTTCCTCTAACATTCTATGTACCCAGAAATTTCATACAGCTTCACCGAAAGATACAAGGTCGCTTATGGCGATCATGACCAGGTCCTAGGAATGCATAAGTATTCCTACAGTAAAGGTAAGTGGTAGGGGGTCCCAAACCCAACTAC
>JABUQX010015693.1:5000-7500 GCA_015478945.1 Trachelipus rathkii | reverse complement strand
TTTTAATTACAATGCATATTTGGAGCCCGCAGTTTTTTCTCAAATCTACACTTCGACTTTGCATGTAATTTTTACCAAATATGTTACACAAATATATAATTATAAGATTGGATATATTTTTTTTAATTGATCCTTAATGATTGTAAAAGTATGTGAATAAAATGGTGACTTACTTTATAAATCCAACAGGATAAATTAGAGATGTTTAATCTAATCGACTGGAGTATTAGTTATTTTCCACAAGTTAATCCATGTTCTCTTAGTCTCAATACAGCTGCATGATGACAGCATCTTTTGGTTTGACTACTTGAGCATCAACCAATAAGAGTATGCAAACCGACGAAAACCTAAATAAGATATTTAACCTAAGATTCATGGCAAATTAATCTTGGGTTTAACTTATCATTCATGTAAGTTTAAACAGATTCTGAAATTACTTTACATAATTACATATTGCCAAAGTGTAAAAACGCCTCATGCCGCAGGAGTTGAGTGCCGACTCTCATAAAGAAGACGCTGGTTCAATTCTCCGACGTAGCAGTTGAGTTTTATCTACTCCTGGGGGGCGAGAATTAAAACTCAACTGCAAACACGTTTGGTGCGCTGGTTTGGGATAGCCGGCCTCAAAGTTCAATTTCCTGTAGTCCCCCGTATTACCCTCTGTAAAGGGATAAAGCACGTTAAAAGTTTTTTTTTTTTTTTTTTTAGTAAAAAAGATATCAATTTAACAACATAAGCGATGTGAGTTGTGTTTCAAAGCAAAAGGACAAAAATCAATAGCAAAAACAAAAAAGAATAAATTACAAAAGCACTTCAGTCCTGAACATTTTGCTTCAATAAAATTAGTGATCTATGTAAACAATTATGGGTAAAGTCAATTTGCAATAAATAAAACCTTAAGTTAAATTAAATAAACCATATATCTATATATATATAATATATACTATATATATATTTATATATATATAATATATTTAGATAATATAAGTATATATATATATATATATTATATAATATAATATATATATATATATTATATTAATATATATATATATAAATTACTTATATATATATATATATATATATAGTATATCATATATATACTATATTTCTCTTCTTTTTCTTGCTTTCATTTTCCCAAGAATGGCGGAGTTAGAAGGTGGTAACGAGCATCAGGAAAGAAAAGCAGTAGAAGGAACATGACATAAGTCGAAAAGAAAGCCCAGCCTTTGACCGCCCCCTCAGTACAGTAATTAGTGAGAAACCTCATTCGCATCAGAAAAATCCAACCCTTAAAGCGTCATGGGGAGACAGCGATGGACCCTGCACTATGGTAAGATCGTCAATGTAATGGTTCATCCCTTGGCCAGGTGGAGCCACAACCATACCCCTCACCAATCCCCCGCCATTCACTCTGTCTATACACTTTCTTCTCGCTCTACAAACTCCACATTTCTCTACCTTCAAACATTCGTTTACTGACCTCAATCCACTTTTTCTTCGGCTCCCAGCCGGTCGGTTCCCCAACACACTCGCCACTATATATCGCTTAACCAACCGACTACTCATCCATCTTTCCATATGACCAAACCATCTCAACATACTTATATTTATTCTCTCATTTTACCCCTTTCTTCACACAACACCACTCTCTAATACGTTATTCCTCATTTTATCAATTCTTCTCACACCTAGCACACCCTAAAGATTGTCATCTTGAACACATTGAACTTTAGATCTATACTTCTTTTTTTCCAGACCATAGTTCACTACTATCAATAACAACAGGAACAAACATACCCTCATGTAAGACCCGAGCACACTCAAGACTTAGTCCCTTTACAGTCACCCAACGATTTAATTGCACCAGCCACCTTCCTGCCTTCACAACTTTGCCTAATAGCACTCTGCATCGTCCGGTTCCCTTCTCATCACATATACCCTAAATAATTTAAACTCAGACACTGTTCCAGCTGCTCACCATCTAAACATAACTTCACACCTGAGGACTGTCTCACTCACAACCATAACCTTACTCTATTCCACGTTTTCTTTCAAGCCCCTCCTTTTACCACCCTGCAAATCTCTCTACCAATCTCTCAAACTCTCTTTCAGATTCGGCACACAGAACCAAATCATCCGCATAAATAGTAGGGGCACCCTCCACTCATCTCCATTCTCACACTCTAACACCATTCCTGCCATCCCCACCTCGAATTCTTTCATAACCCCATCCATATACAAAGTTGAATAACCAAGGAGACAAACACAACCCTGCTTACTCCGCCATTAATCCTAAACCAATCACGATTGACACCCATTTATTCTTACACACGCTTCATATCGTCATAATACTTTTGATTCCATTCAGAAGCCTACCACCAACACCATATTCACTAACACCTGCCATAACCTCCTTATTAACTTTCTATTCATACGCCTGTTGCAAAATCCATTTAAAAACCTAAATACAATTTATTCTTGTTCTCCCTCATTTTCT
>JABUQX010015692.1:0-62198 GCA_015478945.1 Trachelipus rathkii | reverse complement strand
TTTTTTTTTTTTTTTGGTTTTTTTTTGTTATTTTGGTGGTTTTTGCTGTTGAAAATAGAAAAATTTGGAGAAGAATAATGTTTTGAGAGTACAGAATAAAGTTGAGAGCATTAATGTCGATAGGTGTGTGAAAAATTATTTGGCAAAAAATGTATTAATATATATATTTAAAGCTAGATTAGTAGCTAAAGGATATGAAGAAATAGTATAAGAAAAAAAAACCAGATTGCACCAAACTGTTTCTCAGAAGCAATGAAAATGTATAACCATAAGCTCAGGAAAAAGAAAATAGGAAAATTTAGAATGCTATGGATATTTCCAAGCAGCTACTTAACAAGGAAACCAATAACAAGAAAAAGTATATAATTAAGGACCACCACCCAGAAATTTTAATGATGGTAACTTTTGGGAGATTAAATAAAACAGGTATATGGATTAACAGGATTGCTTGCTATTGATAGTGTATTTAATCATTGAAAAAGGGACGAATTTAATTAAATAGGTCTAAAAGAAGTAGCTTAAAACAAAGTTAAATGGAACCAACACTATTTATAATTGGGATGATTCAAATAATTTAGAAGGATTAATATGTACACATGTTAGATCGGTTTTTTTAAGGGTAGAAAGTAAAAAATTTGAAACACTATAATAAATAAAATTGAGATCAATTTTTTGAAATATAAGAGAAAATAGCTCAGGATCATTTAAAATATTTAGAATATCATGTAATTATCAAGATAAATATTATAATATGGATCAAAATAATTTTACTGGGGAAGATTAAAATTTATGTAATAAATACAAAAGAAAATAAGAAAACTTGATAAATAAATAAAGAACACCAACAAATTAATAGGAAAATTAAATTGGGATGGCAAGAAATACAGACCAGATTTATCTATTATAGTTTGTTAAAATGGGCAAGAGAGATAAAAAGACTGAGTAACAAAGATTATTAAAAGGAACTTCTTAAATTAACAAAAATATACAGAATGTAGAAAATATCAACAAAATAAATAACGAAAATATTGAGAAATTAAGAACATATTGTGATTCATCCACAAAAGCATAGAGAAGAGAATAAACACAACTGGGAATGTATAAATATTTAGCTTGTGGATTAACAAAAAGGGAAAAATGAATGCCTATAATGTGGAATCAAACAAAACGGAAGGAAGTTAATCATCAGTCACACAAGCAAGAAAGCAAAAATCAGTTTACTTGGAAGGTATATAGATCAAACTTATTATACACAAAAATGTGGGAAGAAATTACTAACAAAAATATACTATAATTCAACAAGATAAGGTAAAAGAACAACCTTGTAGATACTAATGTCAGGGAAAGACAATCAAAAAAATTTAAAGGTATAAGAATTATTTTTCAGCGATAAGAGAATATATTAAATAATCAGAAATAAACAAAATAGAATGAGTGAACAGTAATGATCAATTTTCTGATATATTATATTTACCAAAGAATTACAAAATAAGAAAATGAAAAATGTATTTCTAGAAGAATAAAAGAGAAAAAGAAAAATAAAACTTTATCAAATAAAGAATGAGATCAAATGTATGATGAAAAAACAAATTTGAAGAAAGAAATAGAAGGGGGGAAGAATGAAAATTTAGTTATTATTTTCATATCTTTTTCAGAAAGATAGTAATGTAACAAATTATAGTTTAATTTTGTAAATATATTGATTATATAAAGATAGATGACATGAAGAAATAAATATAAAACTAAAGAATTAATAAATATTTACTATTATGTGGCTGTGGTGCATGTAGGGAATGGCCAGATTGGCAAAGGGCAAAGAACTTTCTATCGACTTTATCAAACAATCCGCGGCTTTAAACTCAACTTTGACTCTGAGTGGAATAATACCATCTCTAAACATTTACCCCCTAACCATTATGCTTTATTTCATTTGGACTCAGATGGCTAAGAATCATCCTCTAACTCTCTTCACCTCCATCCAACTCAATTATTCATAATACGAGTATGTAGTATGTGCCTATGTAAACATGTAAACATAAACACTCCATAACACGTCTTACCTTTTATTCTCGAAAAAAAAATTTTCCCCCCCTTTGAATTTTCCCCTTAAAAAAAAACCCTTTTTTTTTTTTTCGGATGTGGGGGGACTCTATGGCTTTTTAAAATCTTTTCTATCCTTTCTACATAACAATAATCATTATGTAGGCTCTGCTACTATTCTCCTAAACAGAACAGATTTTCAAGTCTTTTTTTGAATATCTTACTTACTTTCACGGCCACTGGTTATATCTTCTCATCCAAAATACTGAGTCCTTCTTATTTAGGGGATTTTCTTAGTACAACAACACTGAATGGTGGGGGGTCCTCTCAATTTACCCAATTTAGGAAGGGGGAGGGAGGGGCCGAATCATTCAGCATTTCTCAACGATCTGGAGAGGTACAATAAAGAAACCCACACCACATTCCGGGATTCGGTCCCAAAACCAATTCATATGAACACACATTGACCTATGTTTTTCAAAATTAGCTTCTCTCTTTAAAATACACCCACTTATCGCTCCTATCGGTTAAAACTTGAAACACCAAACCTTATATCTCTTCCAATTCAATACTTTCTCTCCAACAGCTCCATCCTGCCCTACGCGTTTTTTTCTGGCACTTGATCGGGCCGATTGTGGGGGGGCCTTGCGTTTATGCTTCTATGCCAACTTATAATTTTTAATGACTGGCTTTGTACTCTGGTGATCTTCCGACTTCTGCCGATAAGGTGGTAGCGTAATTGTTGATTTGGAATGAAGCAGGTTTCATTACCTTCTTTCGACTAAAATCTTTCTCTTCTCATAATCCCATGGTTCGATCATAGCTTGCATTCTCTGGCCATATCAGGCTTAGAGACAATGCCTATCAGGAATGAAAAAAATCTCGTTCTTCTATTACTTTGCTAAAATTTTCATTACATCTAGAAATTTCCATTTGCAGGTACTCTTCGTCGAAGAAAACGGGCTTTCATTAAACGATAAAGTGCGACTAAACCTCTTGGTTCTCCTACTGATTAATCTTTCTGGCCTCTTGCCAAAAAAACATTCCTAATAACTTGTATATCTGTCTTTCATCCTCTTATTCGATTTGATGGTTTCTGTTGCTATTTCTCCAAATGAAAAGGCCAATCTCTTTCGGCCTCCTATATTTTTCCTCTAAACTCAAAACCCTAGACGATTCTTGGCATTCCTCCTCCTCCACCTTCTTTCTCTACAGGCGGTCCTATGCCTTGTCTGTGATAACATTTGATCGGGTTCATGGGCTCCTGAAATCTATGAACGTTTAGGAAGGCTGGATGGCCCAGAGAATGGCATTTCCTTCCCAGAGTTTTTGGGGAGTGTAGCATCTTAACTCTATCACCCCATCTACATTTAGGTTTTCAGATTCTCATATTACTAACCACTTCGGACAAGTTGAAAGCACGCACATGTCCAACCTGTTCCGGAAAAAGGAAGCCGCTCTGATCTTCTAACTATCACCCATATAGCTTCTCGCTATGTATTCTATCTAGGATTTCATTTGAAAACCTTCTACAACTCATTTCTAATAGATCATCTGGAACTCATTTCAACTTCTTTCCGATCGCCAAGTACGGCTTTCGGCGCCGAGGTCTACTAGCGATCCCATTTCTAAGCCTAAAACTGAATTTATGTTACTAGTCTTTATCTACTGTTAACAGAATTGCTTGGTAGCTCTTGACATATCCAAGGGCATTTGAAGGGTATGGCACGAGGGTCGCTTTGCTCTGTCCAAGCATCCCCTTCTTTGAGGTTTCTTCCTTCTCTTTTGACTTACTTAATGTCATAGTTTTCTTTTCAATCCGCTCAAATATGCGGGCATGATCTGTGTTGATGGGGCGACTTCTTCTCTTTTCTGTCAATAGTGGTAATCCTCAGGGTTCTGTCTTATCTCCTACTTTATTACCTACTTCCATTAATGATCTTCTTCATCCTGCACATTACTAAATCTATCCATCGATATGCCGATTGATCGACCCTTCATTCTTCAACTCATTTCAATTCATGCTCCCTCTTTTTACTTCTTAGAATTTGCCTTCTCGGTCTTAAATCTTCCGATTTCTTATATCCCGCTGAATCGGAATAAAATTTCCCGGGTTGGGGTTTCAGTTCTCAACACTTGTGAAATTCAATTCATTATAAAAAAAACCCAACTTTTCTTGATTAAGTCATTCTCTCTAGGGACACCCTTCTAACTTTTCCTATATCTCTTTCGACGGTTTTTACTCGTCTCTCCTGTTGACAAATAAACATCCTTGGCTTTAACTTAAACAAAAAAAATGATTCTTGGGAAACCTCACATCACAAGGTTGCATAGGGCGGCTTCAAAGGAAACTGGAGAGTTTCTGTTAAAGGCTGCGAGACTTTTTTTCCTCTTCTCCAGTTTGCTCCAGGCTATACAAGAGGCCTCATTCACGGCACTTGATATGAGAGTAACTTGCTCTCATATCTGGGGGGGGAGGGGGGGGCTCTGTTACCCGGCTTTTGTGATAGGGGCGAAGTCAAAGGCCAAAAAAGGCTTTTAAAACTGTATCCTGGTACCTTTTACCAGTTCACTGACCCTCTTAATTCTTGCGGCGGCGATGTGTTTGGTTGCCTTATTCTCTTTTCTATAGGGGACCGTCAGCGGGCCCAGGTGCTCGAGAGGCTTTATACACTCGCGTTACACAACCCACCTTTACGGACGCCCCTTACGTTAGACACCAAGGGGGTTGCTGTGATCAGCGCATGAGATTTTGTAATTGATATGTTAAACTCCAGCTAGTCGCTGCAGGTTCGCTTCCTTATCTTTGCTTGCCACCATCGTGTTTTCTGTGGAATTCTCTCCATCTTCTGTGGATTCCTATGAATTAATTCTCCTCTCACTTTAAAAGCCTTTGGCGTCTGTGTATCTGCGTAGTTGTGTTAGTATGATGGAATTGTCTTGAGGTAGTGCACACCCCACTCATAGGGCCTCTGCCCGTGAGTGGATGTGAAAAAACTGTTTATAAAATATATATATATAATATATATAGTATATATATATATATATTTATATATTATATATATATATATATTATTTATATATATATATATATATTATAATATATATTATATATATTATATATTATATATATTAAGGGGATTTACGATAGATTCGGTATCAGGTTATCAGGCCAGTATTTCGGCTTTATTTTGGGGTGGGTATCGGGTTAATATGGCCGATTACTTGGCCGATACTTCTACTTTATTTGGTATAAAGAAATTATGAGAAAGCTCATGAGTAAAATAATATATTTATGCATTGAAACACAAAACGTTTATTATTATATTTTTATATTGAATCTATAATATGAACAATTAATGCATATTTACAAATATCACATTTCATTTTTTATCTATTCATCGATTACTATGAAGGAGTATTATTGCAATATTTAAGTTTTGATTTTTATGGTTTTTTAATGAGCTTTCATTGTAGGTACTATTTACAATTTCTCTTATTTTGAAGGTTTAAATTTACGAACAGTTAACTTTACAAAAGACATTTTACTTTAACGCTCGCATACTATATCCCCTAAAAATAAGCAAAGTTTTTATATGAACAAACATGTTTACTTTGCATTTAAATACTTTGGCAATCGATGTTTTTCTTTTGTGAATCGCTCTCTCCGCCTTCTCCCTCCTTATCAATAAAACCGCAAATTATTAATTTCACCATCAGGCACTATTTACCCAACGTATCCCTGCGGCTATTCGTGGCTGTACAGTCCCAATTGTAGACCTGTAAATCCTGGTATGAGAATTCTTTCACCATTGTCTTCACTTGTAAACCATCCCTAGAATCATCTCTCGCTCAGTCAGTATCGGTCCAAATTGCGAGTGCGTGGAGACACGGCACCTCTCTCGAATGGACTGATCAGCAATCCCCGCATTTTTTTTATATAACAATTCAAATTGAAATTAATTTTATCAGCTGTTTGGTAATTTGGATCTTTACAATCCTTAAAATCCCATGGAAAACCACATTACGGAATTGCACCAACCCATGCATCATTTTCCAATATTGCTCCAATTTCTTTTATCAATTTCAAGTATTTAAGCATATATTAAACATAGTTTCAATGAGTCACATCTTCTAGGAAAAAAAGGGAAATATGCCATGATATATATATATAAGATATATATATATATATATTATATATATATTTATATTATATATTATAGTATTATATATATATTAGTAACTAGCTATTATGTGCCCATTGCAGGGAGGTACATCGCGGCATCCGCCTACCTCATCTCCGTCGCGGAAGCATATCCGCACATTATTAGAAGATTTCCTGCTATCCGCGCTTTGCACCTGTGGATTGTGTTGCGCGGTATGTTGTATCGTCGAGCTCCTCCTGTCTCCAAGACGATATAATTGTGGGTAATAAATAGTTTCGTGTCGATGAATCTCGAAAAAAAGTAAATAAAAATTAGTAAAATGAAGTTAAGGCCAATAGATACACCTGAGCTTACTCATATCTTAAAACTGCTTATGCGACCCCATTTCCAACTCCGCTGTGGAATAGGTTTACACTTCATAGATTGGGAAAGGAAGATTGGCAAAGAACTTCTTGCTTCGGACGCCAGTTCGTATTTCCAAGTTAACAATCATTATTAATTTGTAAAATGACAACATATCCACACTTGCATTTAAAAGCTATTGAAAACAATTGTGAAGAAGAACTACCAAAAAAATTTCGCGCCTCTACAGCTCTGTCTTCTTATGTAATACCATTATCTCAACGCTAAGGAAGCATTTTGAAATGTCTTCAAATTTGAAAAATAATGATGGTTTAAAAAATTGGAAAGATGTAATTATACTAGTGTAGAAAAAAACGCTTTTGGGTGTCTGGGGAAATTAATTGACCTTTCATACTATTGCAACTTACTTTAAGATTTCCCGTTATTAAAGCAAAGTTTTTTTGCTAACGATATTAAGAACAGTTAAATGTTACTTTTGTGTTGCAGATTGACGGAAACTTCAATCACAAACAGTCTAATTAATATTCGCCAACCCAATTAAAAGGAAAAAAATCAAAAATATATAACAGAACCAACACCTTTCACAAGTAAATTAATAAACAAGATGCACGAGATTTCTTACAGTCCAGTAGTTGACGAAAAGAAACACACCGCATTACACAAAAGAATGAATAGATGCAATGGATTTTGGAAAAACTATTCACCAAGGAAAAAAACGATTAGATTCAAATGATGAATCCAATCAGTTGGTATAGAAAGTTAAGCAAAATGTTTATACCCACGCTTTGAAAATAAACTAATGCAAGGAAAACTTTAACATCCGAACAAGTCTATTAATTAGTCATCCATTAAAAGGAAAAAAATGAAATATACAGAAACCAAAACATCTTGCATACAAGTAAATTCTCAATAAACAGTTTAAGATTGAAGCACAAAGAGCAGCTTAAGTTGATGAAGAAACAGACAAGCAAGAACAAAAAGAATGGAGGGGGGGGGTGGGAGGGGCCCCCACACCAGTTGCAAATGATGAACATCACCAAGAAAAAACGGGACTAGAACCAAACTCAAAAATAGGGACCGATTTCCTAATCAGTTTGGTAGGGAGTGTTAAATTAAGCAAAATGCAAATGTTTACCCACGCTAAGTAAACTTGCAAGGGAAATACTTGGCCTGTCCTCCAAACTAGTGTTCCCAAAGTGAGAGAGTATTTAAACAATGCTGGCTAATATGTGATTGAAAAGAGGAAACAGACCTCAGCAGAAAAGGCAGAAGAGGCAGAAAAATTAATGTTTCTCAAGCACAATCTTCCCATATTCGAATTTCATACTAGATGCCAAAAAGTATATTTTTCCATGTAAAATCTCTTTCATTAAGGCGGAGAGGTTAGGGAAAAGAGGTTGATTGGGCGTCCATTTGAGTTGGCTCCCCGTCCCGCACCCTGGTAACAATTTATATTAATAGATTGTGGCCAAAACTCGATATATTTACATTATATATAATTGTAGGGGTCTGTCTACCTTTCACTTCCTATGCCCAAGGATCCAACCTGATTAAAAGCTAAATCCCAACTCTGATCATAAAAATTAAATCCAACTCTGACTTTAATTATATAAGTTTATCAATTTTTCCTATTATTATATTAATTTAATTATAATTAATTAAAACTTAAACTTCATTATTTACCAATTCACTATATTGACTTAATGTGTTCAGCCATTGTTATAGGACAACCGTCTCTTTTTCAATAAATTATTAAATTTCGTGTTAAATTACCTTTCAAGATGCAGGTCGATAGCTTGAAATATACTTAGATAGTACTAATTGTTATTTTAACTTACTTTAAATCCATCCATATAATTTAAGATCACAATCCAGTGGAATAATTTACCATAATATTTAAGTTCATATTAAAAAGGCTTCTCATATTGCAAGTTCTACATTGTGCAATTCCTTCATCGAAGGTACAATACTCCATCTTAGGAATCTTTAAGTATAAATTCGCAAAGCTAAGAAAAATCCCCAATTGGGGGTAAAGGTAAAGGAACAATTTTAAAACATAATAATTTGTTCAATTATCCTTTATGAGTAACATTCGATGTAAACCAATAATATATAATAGTAACCATAGGTGATAATTAAATTGTTGGAGTCATTAGTGAGAGAAAATGTAACCGTTCGAAGAAAGAACTTCATTACTTCTCATCTTTCTTTCCTCCTTTTAGGGTTCATATTCTGGGCTACCAGTTCAGATTGTTTTATTCCATGTTTGTTGCTCTGCAGCGTCAAATTGTCTGATGACTAAATATCTCAGTGTTCATGCCCTAACATATAATAATCCATTTTCCTCAATGCAGTAGATGTGTTTCGGTTTCAGTGAGTGATTCTTGTATAAGTGTATAAACATCAGCCCTCATTATTTAGTGGCAGCATCGAGCGAGGTCAAAGTTTGTTTATTTCTAAACGTCTCACACCAATTTTAAGCACGGTAGACTCAACTTTAAATATCCCCCGCTTCGCTCCAGGTGTAATCTCCTGTCCGGTGTTAGTTCCTAACCATGTGTTGGGGCTAACTTGCGTATTTTTAATTTAGGGATGCGTCCATACGCCCCCGTTCTGGAACTCATTAAACCCATAAGACAGTGTGAGATTTAGTTTGTGTCCCACTTTATGTTTTAATGATCTACCCAGTTGTGATATCCTCATCTCACCAAAAATTAATGATGTGTTTTTTCGATTTTAAATCACACTAGTTTGGGTACGATCTGACTACATCTCAGTGTGAAGAAGAGAGTGTTAGATTTTAGCTTCCTGTGTAAATTTAATTCATATGTTGTGGAAGTATTTGTACCTATGGTATGTAATTCTCGCGCAGAAGGCCTTGATGTTGCTTTAAGTTTTTACTTTGTTCCCGTCGTGAAATCTCGTTTTTCTCATATATCAGGAATGTTATTGCCCGTAAAAATACATATCTTAGAACATAATTTTATCCATTTCAATACACAATACTACAAGTTTCGAAGAACTACCAAGGTGGTTTTTGTAATAAAACTTTTCGTATTTTTATCCTTTCATTTTATATTTCTACCCACTTTTCTTCATTAGTGGCTGAGCTCGTACTGTACACTCCTTTATCAAATTCCAATTCATTCCAGCATCATTTACCTAGGCGAGAGTCCATCATCACTTCTAAAAAAATAACACCAGCGGCAACCTGTTGTGGAAGAGTTACACAACAGTGGGATTTATTTTAAAACTGCTGTTTTCTCAACCTACTCGCAGCCTTTGATTCCTGCTCGTACGTATTAGAGGATGCCTCGTAAAAACCTACATAACACGCAAAACATATTACTATTAAGAAACTTGATTGCTTTACTCTCCACAGTCGACTTCTTTTGTTTTTCCAGGTATACTTCCAATCCTCTCTCTTAGGTAAGAAAAATATATTTATATACTAGCATCCGGTCAATGAGTTTGACTATTATGTGTAAGCTGGGTTTTAAATTAATAAATGTATGACGGATTACACCTAGTCCCCCTCTAGGATCCTCCCTTCATCCCAAAATAAATTTGTTTTGTTGTGTAAAAACTTTTCTAAAAATTTGTAGTTGTCTGGATCATACTTAGCTTATATTGCTCTAAGTCAAAGATTATTCTCTCCTTTTTTTACCAACTCTCTAGTTTAAACAATATAAATAAAATAGACTAAATAAAATTTAGTATTGAGCGTTCCCGATATAATTCTAGACTGACTTCCTGTGTTTGTTCTCGTACGGGATCTTTTTTTTCTGCGAAACTTTAGGACAGTCAAGCTGTGTGTTAGTTCAACTAGTGTTTTTTGACATTAAGTAATTTCCCCACCAGTCTACTTATACACTCATTAACATCGCCAACGTGATATTCATTATCCTTTATAAAAATAGTTTATATTTGGACGCATTAACAACGTGATTCCCAAAAAAATCCTAAATTAGAAGCTGGCAGCGGAAAAGGAATTCAGACCTGTATCTACCTTGCACATGTTACGCAAGGTGTAAACTGAATGTTGCTAGTTCAGCGTGGCTTTGTGCACTTATGGTTGACATGTGTTAAAACGTGGGTTTCCTTAAAAATATACACCTGAACAGTACTAATCAACTATAACTAGTGAAAAAAATAGCTGTGTAACGCAATCTTGCGCATCCGATATACTCCTCCATTTCATTAGCAAGATTCTTGTCCCCCGCCGCAGTATTAGTCCGCTAAAAAAATACTGGTCTGAACTCTATGTTCCATTGGAGCTTACTGATATCACTGCTTGGCTTGGCCCTAATAGACTCCAACCGGAATTTGTTAAAAGATTTGATTAGTGACTTTTGTTGTTCTTTAGATAACAGTATACCTTCTTAAAAAAGCTACATGCCAACTGTGTACGTTATCAAGCTAATACAAAAAACTCAACTTGTGTGTATTGTTTCTAGTAACTCCCTCTACTCTCTCTTTACACTCTTTCGCCTCCCCTCTCGCTTCTCACGACGTGGCTTGAGCATTGAACGTCGATCTGGTTCTCTTGCTCTCATCTGTTATTCCTCCCTCCTCAGCCTTCCGTTACTCTCTCTCTCGTATCATAAAATCCCTCTCCGCATCTCTCGCTCTCTATTATACATGCCGTATACACAATCATGTCGTACTATGCTATCATAATATAATTTAATGATACCTAATTACCGTTCACATTTTCACAGCAATGTGTATTTTGCAAACAGTTTATCATTTGTATTAATGGTGGCAAAGTGATGTTATTCCCTCATAATTTATTATATCATTATGCATCAAATAATAAATAGATGAAATTAAAGACTATGCCATCAATTTTTAGATTTTTTTTTCCAATTTAAACATGCAAACTTGTTGTTTATATTAACAAAAGATTACATATAACGTTGTAAAATACATAATGTAATTAATTAATAATAAGTTAACTTCAAAATTTACAATAATTCATTTGATACAATTTATTTATAATAATCCTTCCATTTCTTGCATAAACTGGGAATAAGCATCATCCTTTGTTGGCTTCCTATCCACGAGTATAATGAGTTTACATAATTTCTCATAACTCAAAACAGTATACGTTTTTAACCACCACCACCACCTAACTTTCATATCGCTCTCGTGCGCTTCTACGAAATTCAGTTGGTTTGGTAGATTCTGACCCAAATCATTAGATCATATATAATATATATATATCATAGATTGATCCTCATATGTATAACAGGTTTCACGCTCAAATATAATCCATGCAATTGTTATATATATATATGTGAGTAAGAGGGCTCTCGTATTTCATTACTTAACTACCAAACTTTTGGAAAAATTTCAAAAAATGTAAAGTAAGTCGATCCTTGAGGCAAGTATTAAATATCTATAGAGAACCGATCTAAATGAACTTTATCACATTAATCTTTCTCAGGATTTATTGTGAGGTACATACTCATGGTAGTCATTTCCAACTATCCCAAAAATGCCTCTCAACAATTAGGTATTCGCTATATGCTAGTCTTCTTTGGTAATGAATATCATATACTGGAAGTGTAAATTTTTCCAGTTAGTACCATACTTCTACTTTAACTATAAGCGATAGAATAAATAACTATTATTTTCTCTCAATAGTGTTATAAGAAAGAATTATAGTGTTCTCTTTCTTTGTATATTTACAGTTTTGTTTTCATAAATAGAAAAAATGATTGTTTGTTAACTATTTTATAAGATTCATATATTTATATTGAAAGAGAAGGTGTGGTAATTAGTCAACAATTATAGAAGTATATTTAGAGCTTCGATCTAAATTGTTCGGGAGTTTTATTTAGTACTAGATCTGTAGGAAGTTCCCGAGAGAGTATGGTCATTTAGCATTGTGGCATACTATACAGTCATCAAATTTGTGTGCAAAAAAAATCGATCTTTTGCTAGGGATAGATTGCTTTTTAACTCGCTCTGGGCCCATTGTACAAAAGCCCAGATATTTCTGAAAGCATTATTAATTGCAGATGGTATCCTACGACGTGCTAGCTAAGCGCTACCTCGACCTTTTCATTCTTTTCCAGTTGCACAGTTCTTGCACTCCTTCTACTGCGAACAAATTAATAATGATCTTGAATCAGACAAAAGCAGGATTTAAATGGATCTGAATGATAACATATAATTAAGCCGTATCATTTGCTAGAAAGGAATTAGTATGGTAAACAATCCGTTCGTAAATTCCATCTACATCCTTGGTGGAATAAGGGGTAATGTATAAGTGATATATGATATTAATGCTCTCATGAATTCTACTTTATAATTTTATGTACAATGTCTCTGTAAAGATTTAATTTCTTTTATCTGAAAGGAGGTTTCAGGCCCCCAAGGCTCCTACTGTTTGCGCGCGCAGTCCTTCTGTAAGCCCGCCGCGCGATTTCTCCCTTAAGTATGATTTTAATTTATAAGCTAAACATGTCCCTCAAAGAATTAAAACAATCATATGACGAGTGACTAACAATTGTAAATCTTATATTTGAGTTACCGTCAATTCGTTATTTGATCATGTTGTCTACCCTTAAATTTGACGGTGGTAAAACTTCTTCATACAAAAGAAGAGGATAATAAACAGAAACTTATTTAAAATCATCGAAGTTATTTTCGTCCTTATCGAATCGTTTCATCTTGGTTTTATCTCCTCAAGTAAAAAGTAATGGTTTCTCGAGTCCTTTAAACTCCAAAAGACATATAACCATGAGTATTATTTCTTCCTTTCTAGTAACCGATAAGATTCTTTAGTAGTTCTCTTACTACTATAAATCATCCAGTATAAAAACTATTTCCCTTGCTATCACAGATGTAATTGTAGTTCTCAGTTATGTGACCTATTAGAGTGGATTACAACTCACATTAATACGTAAGTAGTTAGATGACTCAAGTACCTTACTAGGCCTTTATTGTGCAACAGTTACTTGCAAAAAGAAAGGGCATTTATTGGATATAGGCTTATGTATAATAGATGTACGGTACGTGGCACTGTATTAAGAAACTTCAATCTTCTTCGCCTCCCACTTTTTAGACTAAAGTAGGGACTATATTTTGTTCCCTTCTGTCAGCGTAGGGGCCGGCATTTCCTCGGATATTGATTTTTTTCCTCAACTAGTAAACCCCCCTAGACGAGGAAATAAACTCATATACTAGTTTGACTTTAAATTCCACGACAGAACTAATTTCCCCTCGAGGTGAATGAGCTCTTTAATAAAAAGGAGTCGTATAATAAAGAAAGTTTACACACGAGGTTCTCCCTTTCTGATCACTAAAAATAAAATGGAACCTTTATATACTTATTATAACCGTTAATCTGAAATATCTCTACTACGAGAATAAAAATACCACCGACTCATAACACTGCCTCCGACTTCTACTGGAATATCCTGATGATATACAAATCCACCTGCCTCTCACACGACGCTTTTTTCTAATCCTTATGTGATTTATTGCAGGTGGGATAACCGCATACTTATACGATAAGGACGATGATCGATATGGAATTTGTTCATATCCCTTCCTGTGGGGGTGTTAAAACTAACTCTAAATATCTCCCCAGGAAATTGAGTCATTCTTGAGGAGAGAAGACCCCAAGTGTATAGACTCACTTTTCTCAACGACTTAAAAATCTTAATGAAATACTGTTACTAACGTAGACCCATAGGGCTATAAATAACTACTGACTCATTTTTACCTTGCTATCTGGAATTTACTTTGGACACAAGATATACCTTGACTCAGAAACCCTTCAATGCAGAAATTAATTTTATAGATTTTTTTATACCACCCTAAACTGGATAACCCCTTTGTTACTCTCTGTTTCTTTTTCCCCAAATAGCTTTGGGTTTACCGAATGTATGGTTTACTAGTGGTGCTTGAAGTTAAAGTCTTATATTTAAAATAGCACTTACACTACTTTGAAAAACAATTTGTAATAAAAATAACTGTTATAATACAGCCTTACAAAACCATCACTCTATGATTAAGATCAAACTCCATTTAAAGTGGGTTATTGGTACGAGGGATTCATATTATTTCCTATAGACTTCTGTATATATGAAAATCCCCTTTTGTTTTTCTATTTAGTTAATTATTCAACTAAAAGGGCCCGTAAATCTTTTAGTGATTCCGTGACCGAAAATTGAATTTGCCGAATTCTCAAGTTTATTATTTAGGTAGAGTCTGCCGCATTGAGGGATAAATATATACTGCATTATTTGCACTGACTTAGACTGGACCGGTGTTTAGGTCGCAATCTGGTAGTTGGGGATAATAAATATTACATGATTTCCAGCATTATAGCTAAAGAATTTGGAATAAGTACCTCTATGCTATTTTTTTAAATGTTAGTATAAATACATATCAATTTCATGAGTCACCTATATATTCCCCTTAATGTGAAGTTAGTCTGTTTTGTAGTGTGAATATTGCTTGCCCTTCTTTAACACCTTCGTTATTACTTCAACTGTAATCGGTGTATTTCAGGGTAAAAAGGTGTAATTTAAACTATATAAATATTATTAAACCATTTAACTGGTAATTATATATAGAGTGTTTAGATATTGTCCATTTCTAATTTAAATTATAGGGCCATTATGAAATAGGCTCAAGATATCGTACTGATTTATTTGCGAAAAATATATAGTCCATGATTTGAAGAAGTCTAAAGTGAGTTTATAAACTTACTTTACTAGAATAGTGATAAAGATCTATCTTACAGGCAGGACATAAATTGATCAATGTTACGAAACACTTCTTTCTAACCTATGGTTGAAGAATGTAGTAGTGAAGATGCACATAAATATTAACTAGAGCGTGAATAAATTTCCATTTATTTTATCTCAGGTAGATTATAATTCCCATTTTTATGGCCTTTTCTACAAAGATAGTTTTTTCTTATATTGATACTAATTGATACTCCTTATTGAAAAACTTATAAAAGACTTGTATGTTCTTCTAAGGTTTGGTAGTAAGATCACGATGTTTAGGGTAAATGGGCTCACAATTAAAAAACTAATTTACCCATACTCTCAATTGCTTTAGAAAGGTTTCTATCGTCCAAGGTCAATATGATACCTGTGCGTAGATGTATTTCGAATAGGTCCTTCAATTGCTGACATGTGTAAAAATTGGAAAATCTAATCTATATAAGTACCTAGTTAGGGAATTGCTAATAGTCTAAGTATAATCAACTTGTGGCTCCGCAAAGCTGAACTATACATCACTTCAACCCTTCAAGCTCAGTCTCTCGTTAAAAAGATAAGGATAATTAACCTCCCCTGCTGAGGTTTTCTCAGAACCCCCGCACCCCTCGTTGTTGGTAAAAGCCCAGGTCGTACCAGTGAAGCGAACACCAGCCTTGACACGGGATGAAGTCCCTTATTAGTTTTGTGCATCAGATTTAACAAGGAAATTAAATTATAATCTCTACAAAATACCAGGTTCTTTTCCTATTACATTAATCTTAGGACATGATTATTCGTCGTTTCAGAGCTAAATAGGGAATAAATATTATTAAGGTATTATTATAAAAGATTTGTAGCCCTTGATGGATATTACCAGTGTATAAATACCATAGATCCGGTAAATAGTTTATCGGAATAATTAAAAAAGTAAAAACGGCATTGTCTCTCTACTCCATTCCGCGCAGTATGAAATTGATAAAAATTTGCTCTTTTGGTAAATAGTTTAAGGGGATAATGGTCTACGCATAACCTTATTCAACGCTATATGATATATTATAATATGATGTTAGCTTTATTTGATATATATGGATAATTTACCAATGGTACAAGGTTATGGTGTACGTGGATGACATTATTGTCCTTGGTCAAACTGTGGAGGACCATTTTCAAAACTCATGGAACGTGTATTGATATAGCGTTAGAAATAAGAGCGGGTATAAATCTGAAATAAAATCACTCTGGAGATAAGAGAGCTAACTATCTTTGTCGTACGTGATAGGGTCTTTGAAATACTTCTTCATTTCTTCCTAGCTAAATAAGATATTCATACAAAATAAATAATAGTGGAATTTATGTGCGTACCAGCCCTCACTTAAAAATTTGCTTGTTTATTAAAGGAGACTTTGGATAGTTAGCTGTTGGATTCTCTCACCCTATTACTCTCTCATGGTTAAGTAACACAAGACAATATATAAAGAAAAAAACTGTTTTAATAGTACGCGCATTTGGTTACGTTTGTTATCCCTTTAGTATTATGAGAGAGTACAGACAATTTCCTTAATCTGGTTGCCATAAAACATAAGACAAAAAGCAGGCCTCGTGGCTGCATTGCCCAAACGGGGAGTATATCCATCTTGTGGTGAGAACATAAAGACGTTTTACCATTCTAAAAGACGTCCTCGCTGTTGTATGGTCTATAATTACAGGCTCTTCGAAGAAATGGCGTTTCAATAATGGAATCATATGCGCGAGCTCCGTGGTGAATAGGATACCATTGTTTTTTATATTGTTGGTTAATGGGAGATTCCCTGATTACCAACCCTAATGGCGATGTAATCCTACCTTCTCAGCATCGTGTGCGATAAAGATGTGTTTAGCTGTGCATGAATTCTGTGGGTGTGGACCTCCGTTATGCAATAGTTCTATTCTATAAATTCAGTAATAGATGGTATAGCTCGCGTGATTAACCTATTATGACATTCATTATCCATGACCTTATCAAATTGGTTGCTCAATCGGAAATATTTATAAAATTATGAGTGTCTAATTTGTACAAAAGAACTATAACTGCTTTGAGTGTTGGGCATGTTTAAATAAAATCTTCGATTCCATTTTCTATTCGTCATATATATAGTGATATATATTATAACTTATATAGTATATTATTATATTAGGTTCGGATTAGATATATGTAGAAATTATGATGCTCTTATTTTATAATTTACAAATAAAATATGAAGTACAACTACTTACATCTATGGATTTGAAATTATCGTGTGAATTAATTTCATGAAAATGAATATATTTAAATTAATAATAATTATACTGTATATATCAGGTACACTAAAATAAATGGTTATGTGTGCTGATATGGCCCTTAATTTCTCGTTCCTAATACCCTCATTATAAATGAAATTACTCTAAGTAAATGATATAATTCAATGTCCCTGGACGGTGAACTCAACTGAAATTTATAACTATCCTGATGGATATTGTTTCAAATTGATTATATGCATATAAATTACCATAAAATGGCGTACAATTTTTTCATATAATATAATGTTTTTACAGGTATTGTAAAAGTTTTGTTACTACAAAGATTTTACATATATCTCTGACATTATTACCAAATTAAGTGACCACTATATACTTTGACGCTATAAGTACATAATAATTTAATTTCCATATATAACTTTGAAATATATATAGTACATATAATGAACATTCAATAAACATGAAAACTATATGAGGGATGGGTATAGGAAAATATTAAATATAAAAAATTTCAAGTGGGAAAAACAGTTTCCCTAAAAATGGTACTTTCGTTTATATTTGATAAATTTCCTATAATATATTATACCTCTGGCAATTACAACAATTCCTCATAGTGTTGTTTTTTGAATATAACAGCTTTTACGCTATGTTATATTATCTCTCAAATAACTCACTTATGTACTGGATCCACATTGTTAATATTATATAAAACGCACGGACCTCATTTAATTCATGGGGTTCTGAATTTAAAATGAACCCATGTTTACTGAAAGTTGTATAGGGGGTATTCATATTAAATTATTTAATGGCTAAACTTCTGACAAGAATAAATGTTAAATTAAAAAGTTAATTTGTGTTTTGAGTAATAACATTGATAACATTGATTCTTTTATCGTCAAAATGTTTATATTACTTAAAACTAAGCAAAGTAACTTATTAGAATAACATAAAAGGAAATTTTATTTTACATATTACATAATTCTGAGCATAGTCCTCATGAAAAAAATTATATTTTATTCTACTTTATGAATTAATTTTATAATAATGATTACTCCTAACCAAAACTTAACCATCAAAAGGCCTTTAATTTACTATTTAATTTTAGCTCAGTAAAAAAATAAAATTGTTTTACAAAAGTGAGTTTAATTTAAATTTCGTTGATATATTAACTGTATATTATGTTATAATACCTCCATTGGGTGGATATTTATATTAAAATAACATTTTTAATATTATATTTATTATAATAAACATGTACTGGATGGTTTAATTTTTATTCTTAATATAATAAATAATTATTTAAAATATTCATTAATACCCAATATTTGGTTTTGATATTTCTAATAGGAATATACACACCAATTGGTATAGATATTTAAATATAATTAATTATATCATATTATGAACACACCGTATGAAAATTTAAATTCATCAAAATAGTTCAATCTTATGCAGTTTTATTTTTAATATAACCTATTATAAATGTCGAACCAAGCGTCCTTATATATTTATTATTTATAATACTTTATATCTATAATTTTTACTTCACTATATAATTCTTTGTAATGATTTTTGCCCTTTAAACCCTACTTATATTGTAATTATTTCATATTTATTGCTATTCCTTTCTTTTTTTTTTATTTATATATTATATATATATAAGTTGGGTTAGGTTAAGAGAAAATTTATGATTTTATAAGTGTAAATGTAGATGTTAGATGATAACCAGTTTAGACCATCGTAAATTAAGTGATGTTTTGTAGTTATGCTTGTGAGTTCGTTCTGAGGTTTTGTTCACCGGTATCGAAGTGAAGATAGGATTTGGAGCAGCTCTCTGTTTCAATATTTGATTGAGTTTGGAGGAGTGGCAGGATCAAATGCGTTTCCGCACTTACTCTTGATTATAGTGTTTTGTAAAGGGGAGGGAAGAATTTCCCTTCGTCGCCTTAGGACTGTGATCAAATGATTTTCCTCCGGGCATCACTCCATCCTACGAACTCGACTACACTGTATCTCACTTCCTCATATATAAGGCTCACATCTTTTTTCAACTTTCTATTCCTCTCTCACCATCTTACTTGCGTGTGCTCTCTCCTGGACTCCCTCGGTTACTTGCTGGGTTTGGCACATTTAGGTCGCCGCTTGAATCTTCATGTGAATCGCCTGATTAAAGATTTGTTTTATGTTTTACAAACTCTGTGGGAGTCAGGCACATTATGACTGCTGAGACCACAGGTGTAAGTTATAGTCACATTGGCGATAAACATTAACGGGCTCTCCCGCAGTTCCTCCGCACAAGTGGTCGTTGGGCGAAGGAGGCGGGGCCCCACGAGCGTAAAGGGGCCCATTATAAATTCTAGTTGATAGCAGCAAGAGAACAAAGAGCGAAACACATAAAAATTACATACGGAATGAAATAATGAAAAAATGGCATAATTTAGCATAATCCAGTGTCATTGAGCCTGTCTTGGAATTCTCAGTGGATAATTTGATATCACTTACACATACTATATATATAATGATGGATATTGAATATCAATATATAGCTATAAAACAAAAAAATAATCCCCAAGTTTGAAAGTATATTATTAGTGTTTATTACTCCACTCAGATCTACGATACATTTATTACCAACATTTAATCTAAAGGCACAAGCGGTGAGTAAATGGTAGAATTATTCTACAGGGGGAACATGCTTCATATATAGAAAATTATTCCGCAGATTGCTGGCAAATGAGGGGCCTCAATGCTGTTAATTACTTCTCAATTGTCGCTTAATATAATAACCATAATTTACTAATTAACTGTTAATTCTTTTTTATTTATATTATCACCTCAGGTAACAGGCCTCCAAATAAAAATAATAATGTTTAACTGTGGACTAAAGTAGACCATAAACACCTTTCTTATCTCTAGGAAACGATGTTTCTATTAGGTAGACCATTATATTAATGATAGAATAAATTCACTTTCATTATTCATAATATGTAAAACCTAGAAAAAAATGAGTAGTCGACGTATCATTATCTTCGCGCCGCGTACACTATTATAATACCAAAAGGAGGACCAACCACCAAATTTGACTATTTTGAGTTCTAGACTTTTTGAATTTCCGTATTCGAACGAGGGACAGGACGTTATATCACAGATACTCAGCTGCACTAAATATTCTGTGGATAGCCTTTCAATGTCAAAACATTATATTGTAGTTCACTCTCTGGAGAAAAAAGTGCTACGTTTTTAAATATAGGATAAGTAATTTATTGCTTATTCCTAGAATTTAACTAGCTTCATCCCCTCAAGTAATATCCCTGCCAGGATAAATCCTGGAAGGCTTTCTCGGTCACGCGTTGCTTTTAAGCAATCGAGCGTAGATAAGGTGCAATCTTGTATGATTTCAGTTTAGGAGATAATTTTTTTTGTATTACTGCAAGAGAAAAAACAAAGTAATATTTTTATTATACATTTTCCTCGCAACATACGTGATTATGTACTCTCTTGAACAAACAAATTTGTTCCGAGAACTCAAAATCGCATGAAACAGAAAGACGTAGTATTGCGTAATTGTATTCAATTCTGCAATTTACGATAACTTACACCACTTGAATGATGTTTAATTGCTCCAAACTCAAGTGTTAATTCACTAATGCTCGTTTCCCTCTCGCTCTCTCCGCACAACTCTATTCCAGTATGCTGCTGAACCAATTTACTACTCCACATTCATACGCAACGTTTATGTACGTCCAGCGGCGGTTCCAGGATAAATAGAACCAAAACCTGTCTGCTCTGTGATCACGCCTCAATTTTCTATTTCATTTCAAAAATCCCAATACATTTAACAAGTCGGTTTTGGTAATTCAAGCCTTGGGGGACATTCAATATCACGTCTGGAGCACTCTAGAGAAACACATTTCTATACTATATAAAATCTATCGGTATAATCAAAGGAATTATCTTCTCGGTAGAATTCTATTGTTACTTCCCAGGCCAGGTGATATCGACACAGTAATCCTTCCTATATATAGAGACCTATGTATATTTCTTCAGAGATTTACTTGATAGTTAATTTTGTCCGATCCAGCAATTATGATACATCGGATAAGAGTACTAGTTTCCAGCCATAACGATTTACTAATAGTCGTGAAATACGAAAATTAGTTGGGGCAAATTTTTTTATTTGGTAAGCAGGAAAATTCAACCTTTACAGAGCCGTGGAATGGTAACTAAGTGCTCCATATAAGGCGGGGAACAAACACACCACACGAGAAGAATAGAATCGAAATTCGATGCTCAATTAAGGTTTATAGAAGGTGCAATAAAACAAGACGGTACCGATGAAGAAGTGTTTTACCAGGTGTTTTGGATTAAAGGTCAAAAATCGGCTGAAACTTTGTCACCACACTTAGGATGATCGCTAATTAATGTACTAAAATTTGATTTTATTAAAGATCCATATATGTCCACGCAAGTGATACATACCTTTAATTGGTGCCTTCCTATGTTTCTTCAATTCTGGCGTGCCTGGTTGTGGTGATTAGTTATTTTTTTGTGAAGACCTAAGGGAGCTCGTGCCTTAAAGTAAATAGCGGTTTGGCAAAACGGACCTCGCCTTGAAGATAAAATGGTGTGTGGAAGCTCAATTTATTCAGGGGAAGGGATGTAGGGGTGTTGTTTTCTTAACTATATCACACTTAACCTACACATGACGCCAAAACGCTCAGTTTTCTTCGATAACCTTATGATTTTGAAAAAAAAAGAAACAATATAAATCAACCTGGTATTAAATATATATAATTATGAAAATCCACACTTCAAAGACACTTCTTTAAATTACGATAAAGTGCTATTGCAAGTTTCTCTTTATTATATAATGGATCTTAAATTAGGTATGATATGATAGGAAGAACACTTAAACTTTACTCTGTCTCATGAAGCAATATATCTACATTTCAGATAATTACTGAAGAGACTTTAATGTGTTTCACATCTCAATTATAGATGTAAATTAAATATATTGTGACGACAACAATTCTGTGTTGCAAATATATAATTAATATCAAAATTTGACTGATGTGCTACAAATTAATTTTCTATTATATACATTTTAGTATCAATTTACATGCAAATGGATTTCTCGATAGAAAAGGTAGATATGATATTTATAATTTTGGGTTTTCTTTCAATTTTTCAGATCAATTATTTCTCTCTAGGATTTCCAAAAACTGGAAAAATAAGGAACATAGTATATAGTGTTGTGAATATATTCAGTTCATAAAGTAAACCAGTCTCCTCTCCCCATAAATATAAGTCATATTAAAGTAGCTTTTACTCATATTTGCAGTTCTACAATTGCAATTCCTTCATCGAAGGTACAAATTTACTCCATCGTATGAATCTTAAGTATTAGAAGATATAGTCAGACGAAGAAGCTAAGGTAAAACAAAGATCCCCCCACTATGTGTTATCGGATGAATAGAACCGAGGTAAATAAAAGAGAAAATGCTATAACAACCAAATTTAAACATCGCAAAATATAATAAAATTTGGTCGGTGCCATTCAACTCCTAATAAATATAAGAATAATTTAGGTAATGTCATGCAAACGAACGTATATTACGTATACTCATCATTCTTCTTTACTTTAGTGCATGGTAACACCATTATTTAGCCTAGAAGCAGTTATAACAGTCCAGTTATATAGTTCTTCCATTCTATCATCAAAGATTGCGTAGGGCTATAATCTATGATTTGCGAGGTTAATTAAGTAGTAATCCAATGCCTCTCAATGGCTAGGAAACGAAGCCCTTGGTATACAGATGGTATCTCTCTAGGACAATGCCAGTATAGAATAACTATTTTAGTGAGTTACTCTCAAGGTTTTCCGGTTTGCTATTCATTTAAGTTTTCATCGCTCGATTTGTTCAAGAGCTACATTTGTGTTTTAATAACCCAGCTGCCAATGTGGTGACATTAGTTCTCATAGGCTTGGACGCTAACATGCGATTAGATTTTCCTACCTCTATAGAGGATGCGATCTATTTACAGTGTCCGCTCAACATGAACTAGCCATCCTCATAAAAAAACACCATAATACTGGTATCTTGCATAGTTATGTGGACTTGTTTTGATCCAATGTATCCTTTGTTGGTGATACATCTCTATAAGAACAAGCTATAGATGTTTTCTATGATACTTTATTTGATACTCTCACCAGTATCGCTCTGAGCTCAGATACTGTCTGACTTCGATTTGATAGAATGTAGTAGGAATGTAGATAATTCTATAGCGTGTTTCTTGCCACATCCATTTGTATGTTTGGTTGTACCAGTAGTGTAGTTGATCCTTAGTGATATTATCGTTCCAGAGACGATCAACATTAAATTATGCGTACTGAAAGTTTTCTCAAAATTGTTTGTTTCGCATGAGTCTGTTTTTAGTTTGTATTCCTCAATATTGGAAAGAATTGAAGTAGGCTTTCATAGATCTGAAGACAATTGTTTTTAAGTGTATCTAAGGATGGTAGTTATTGTCTAAATAGAAAATACTCCCATAAGTGTGATTTAGTAAATATATATAAAAACTTTTTCTTTTTCCCTTCTCTTTTATTTACAACCACCTTCTCATTACTTTACTCTCGAACATGGATTCACTTAATTTAATCTTGTATTCACCCACATCATTACTAGCGCATCCCTATACACTCTAAAAATAAACAAGCGCAACCTGTGTGAGAAGTTACTAGAAGAGGCAATGTCTACCAGTGACGAGTACTACTTGTTCTTACTTTCTCTCGCTGGTTCCCAATTAGGTGATATAGCAAAATATTACAAACAGCCTTAAACAGAAATGGATAAACAAAGAAAAGTTCTGAAGAAAGACTTAGATATCTGGTCCTAAACGCCACACTCGCTAGAAGTGTTTATAATACAATAATTAATAGTCTAATAACTAGTATTTAATACTAGATCGGTGTCGAAATTTCCGTGAACATATAATATTATAGCAATAAAGGAACTCTCATTTCCAAAGACTTATACTATTATGAAAGTGGTTAAATGAATAAATACCTATACAGAAACTGAATATAAATCGACATAGTTCTATTCCCCAAGCTTTATTGTGTTAATCCGAGTGTGTAAAGCTTTAGGTGCAAAAATCTTCTTTTTTCTTTAACTTTGTTAGGAATTTGACTTTCACATGCGGCCCTTCAATGAGTCTTGTAGCAAGTTAAGTTACTTACTCTCAAGAACTCTTCCTGGTGACAACATATATACATGATACTGTTACCTAAGTTTGTATTTTTGACTATATATTAATTAGTAACTCATATATATAAGTATATACTATACATATGCAACAGTCTGAAGGTCGTTTCCATAAGCTCAATTATAAAATTTTTTGTATTAGGGAAACTAATATAGGACATACATAACTAATATAAAGTGCATAGTTAGCAATTGGCTCATTTAGTATATAATGTATAACTATAAGTATTCATGTAAATAAATGATAAACTCATAGTTTACGATATACTCATTGATTCATGATAAGATAATAGATGTGTAAGTAAATTTCATCTAGGCTCAAATGATATAAGGTGCACTAAAAAATAAATTAGTTTTTTGAGTTATAATAGCTAATTAAAAGCCTATTTACAATATACTCACTTATCGAAATATTATTTGACAAGCCTCTATATATATATATATTATAGAGAACCTAAAGATTAAAATTTCATATAATACCGTATATATTATAGAGCATAATAATAGTTAATCAATTATTACTATATCTTAAAAAATTTCTATTGCCGGACAACTTAATATCCGCATCCTTGCGGATATATGTTAAATAATACCAAAACATCCTGACATACTAGCTTGAGATGCTAAAGAAAAAAGATGACCATCTGTCTAAGACAATAATCATCTATAAATTATATATTATATATTAATATTATATATATATATATTATATATATATATATATATTAATATATATTATATATATAATATTATATATATATAATAAATTACATATATATATATATAATATAGTATTAAATATAAATAATATATATAATATATATTATAATTTATATCTATTTCACTAATTTTTTGATGCATATCGATCGGAAAGGAGTGGTGACAGAATTTGGTTTTAGAGCGACTGCAAACTATCATTCATAATTCCTTAATATTCTCATATAAAATACCTATAACATAAGGTAGACCATACCGAATGGATAAAATGGAAACATATTTACAATTTCTGTGACATGCTTGGGGAGGAAGTGTCGCGCGAAATGTGTGGTAGAGGGCGAGAATTAGAATGTTTATATATAAGAGATAAAAAAAAAAAAAAATAAGTAAAAATAAATACAATTTTGGAAGCATTATTGATTAATATATAGAGATATCTCGCTATATATTGCAAATAGGCAATATAGCGATAAGAATGACATAACTTTTTTGGAACTATAACTGAGAGAGAAGTTGAAAATTAGTTGCAGTGGTAAAATGGGCATGTGCGTTGATTTCCGAAAAATCAATAAAAGAAAAAACTTATATATTTAAATATGAATTTAAAAGTTAGTATTAAAAATATTAATCATTTTACCTAAAAGTAACAAATTTTGCCTCTTATGTTTTTGCTATCATAATTGATACCGTAAAGAGAAAATAAACAGAATAGATGATAATCATCAAATATCATTTATCTTTCAAAAAATCGCTTTATTTTTTTCTTTTTACTTAAGAATATAACCCCATAATAGTTATATTATTATATTACCGCACTCGAATGGGCAGGAAGTCGGGGTGATCTCTTCGGGTCCTTCCAGGGTGAACTTACGGTCATTATAATCAGATAGCTAACCATAATCCTCACCCCTTACTCGAGGGAGGGTCTTACCGGAATACCCCCGTCATCTAACTATTTATGAGTATATATTTTAGGGATGTATACGCATATAGGGGGTCCTCGCCCCATTCCCTCTATATTGGGGTATAGAGAATAACGTTCCCCCCCTGTGTTCCCCGTCGGGCGGGGCGTCCTACATTGCCTGTGTAATACCTTTACAATAATATTATAAAATATATAATATATATATATATATATAATATATATATAATATTATAATATTATATATATATATATATATAATTATATAATGATTATTCCAAGTGATGTATATAATATTCATAGATGCTCTTAAATCAAACATTATGAGACAGAGAAGGAGGGACCCTCTTTAGTCGCCTCTTAGATTTACATGTCACTACTGTTATAAAATTAAGAATTATGTTTGCTCTCTTGATAGCAGCAAAATTCCTTGTATTTACAATAAATCATCAAAATCATATTTTTAAGAAAGTAATTTCTATAAAAATATTAAGGAACTAAACGAAAAAGTCTTATTTGTTAGTGTTTATTGTAAGTATTATTGATTTTTTATAAATATATATATTTTTATTTTTTTTTTTTTTATTATTTTTATTTTTATCAGTATTCCGTATAATATAATTAAATTAATTATTGATGTCTCTTATAGTGATTATTATCTACTAATTCAATTTGATTTATAATTCTTTATCCCTGTAGCTATTGTAGTTTTATTGTAAGTAAATTATGGTCATCAATTAATCGTATGATGTTGTCGCTCTAAATATCCAAAATAAATAATGAACATACCTATATATAAATATATTATATATATATATATATATATTATAAATATTATAATATATATAATTATAATATATTTAATTATATATATTAATAATTATTAAAATATAATATATATAATATATATTATATATTATTAATATATTATATATATATAATATATTTATATATATATATATTATATAATAATTATAATATATAATATAAATATATATATATATATATTATTTTTATATATGCTCGATATAATATTAATTAAATAACTATAATATTATTATAAGTCTAATAATATTAAAATAATCATAATAAATAAATATAACTTTACTTATTTTTTCTATCTCTTCTTTCTCTTCTATCTTCTTTTCTATCTTTCTATCTTCTATCAATTTCTATATATCTTCAAACTTCTTATTTCTGGCTTTACTTCTATCTTCTTCTTTCTATCTTTCTTTCCTCCATTCGAATAGGTGTATTATTAATAACGCATTGGACATATCTGTATAAGCTGACTTTGTAAACCTATTTCGAAATAAAACATGATACTTGCAACTTAACGTAATAACTTAGTGAATCTTTCCCGACGTTCTTTAGACCGGACCTCTTATCCCTTATAACAATCCGTCGAGAGCGAGAATATCTTTAAAATCGATGATTGTTTTTTGATGATTTACAGTGAATAATGAAAATACATTTGTAGTGAAAATGATAATTCATGAAAATTTATATAAATGAACTAAACGAAAAACGAGTAATCTTTTGTTAAGTAATGAAGTTTATTTTAATATAAAAAAATTTAATATAA
This sequence comes from Trachelipus rathkii, assembly GCA_015478945.1. Classification (NCBI taxonomy): domain Eukaryota; kingdom Metazoa; phylum Arthropoda; class Malacostraca; order Isopoda; family Trachelipodidae; genus Trachelipus; species Trachelipus rathkii. The sequence continues at coordinate 34,137 of JABUQX010015692.1, read as the reverse complement.
GGCTTTGAAGTAGTTTGAATATAGGTCATGTTGTGGCATTGAAGTGCCTAGCAATGGTAGTACTGTTATGTCACTGTGAAGCTGAAAGTAATGAAGGTACTGTAAAGGCGATAGATAAAACATTACCAGTAAGCTACTTAATTCACTGTTCATGCTCGATAGAATGAAGATACTGAGAACTCTGAATTCTATATCCATGTATATAGATTTATTAATATATTAGATTCTAATAATAATCGCTTATTACAGTGTCAACCAAAACTAAAAATTATTAAAAAAGATTATTTATAAAAATAATTAAATTTTTTAATTAGTATACCGACTAGTTTTACTGGGACAGTAATAAATACTATTATTTCTTTCACCCTAATTTGCTATAAAAGCTATGACATATAAATATTTCATATATATTATATATAATATAAAATTTAATAATTAAAAATATTTATTAATTAAAAATTATAATAAATAGAAATTTTATATAATAAATATTAAATGTTTCAAATATGATTTAATTTAAATCATTATTAGATTCGATTTTAGTAATTACAATTCTTGACTTTATTTTCTCCGTATGGGATATTTTATTTATATTAGATTATTATAATAACAAATAGAAATTGGAAAGCTTCTATCGCATACATATTATAAGTGATGAATGATATAATAACCTCTTGTGTAAATCACAAGATTTTATTATAGAGTTTTATATTTCTAATATTAATGATGTCTGAAATTTTTTGAAAGATCGATGAATTAAATTAATACAAGGATATAATCTAAATACAACTTTGTGAAATAATCGGGTTCATCAAGTTTGGTACTAATAATATTATATCTACATAATAAATTTAGGTTATAATATATTAAAATCCTGTATAATATATTGTTGGCTGTTTTAGTTGATATAATATTAAGAGATATGAAGTACTATTATATATAATAAGTATCTGAATTATAAATAGGTTATAGAGGTATGATTCGATAATATTAGTATATATCTATTAGGGTTCTAATATATATAACATATAACTTTTAATGTAGTACTCAGTCAATACAGTGTGGTGAAAAAGTTACTTATCATCTAGTTATACTATTGTTATTATCTTTCACCTTAAATATATATTTAAGATTATGTGAAAATAATTTTATATTATAATATATAATATAATATTAATATTATTTAAGTATATATATATATATATAAATATATATATAATATATTTATGGGTTAAGCTGTAGGTAGGTAATCTTCTCTAATTCTATATACTTGCTTTAAATGTCATATTTAGTATTATATATATTATATTCAATATATATATATTATCATATGTATATATTATAATATATTATATATCTAATATATATATATATTTAATATTAATATATATATATTATATATTATAAATATATATATATTATATATTAATATATTATTAATATATGGGGCGAACTCATCGTTTAGTTTTAGGAAGCGTATGAGAGTCGAGAGACCGCTCCTCCTATTTATCAATTAATTAAAGCAATATAAAAATATACTAGAATAATTATATATATATAATATTAATACAGAAATATATTCTAGAAGTTAGATAATTAGATAGACCTATACAATGATTAATATAATTATTAGGTGTTAAATAAAATAAAAACTTACTAGAAAAATATATATCTTATATATATTATATAATTATATATAGATTATATATATATATATATATATATATTATAATATATAATATAGTTATTTCAAGCTCAAAAATGACTTATAATATTAAATTTCAAATTTTTCTTTCAAAAATGCGTTGCCGTCGTAACGGTTTTCCCTTTTTGCGAATTTGATATAGAGTACTCTATCACTACGCATAATATATATATATATAATATATAGTATAATATAATATATACTATTATAATTATAATAATCGTCATACCTATAATATATATATATATATTAATCATTAATAACTATATATATAATTAAATATATATTATAAATATAAATATATATTATATAATATATATATATAAATATATATATATATTATATATATATATATAAATAAGTATATATATATATATAAATTATATAATATATATATAATATATATATATATATATATGATATATTTATTATAAAGTTTCGGAACCTAACATGTGCCAATGCAGTAGATATATTCTTTCATGCCCTATTGGGGGTAGGGGAGCCCCGCTCTTTTGACATTTTGTTTATTCCCATAAAGGATTACACAAATTATTATAAATATTATTCTGCCTACTGACACCTCCCCTGCAACCATGCAGTCACTGATATCTGACAAGCCCTAGGATGCTGTGGATTTGCAAAATGAGGATTTGTTTTAGATTTTGTGTTATAACAAGTTATTGACAAGCCCTAGGTGTGTCTTTGTGATATTGCCTATGAACATGTTTCTTTCGTAAGATTTTGATTCCTGTTGACTGGAGCTGGGACTGCTCGTAGGCCATGCGGCTTTCTTACATGTCTTTTTTAATTCTAATATTCTAGTGAAACTGAAAACTTCTAGAATAGGTCTGATGGAAATATTAATTTATTATTTATTGTTTATTATTTGGCTCCCAGCACGGTTGCCGAGAAGCCACTCCTCAGATTAATATCAAGGTATTTTAGAACTCAACTCTGATCCTCTCACAAATTTCAGGCATTACGACCTTCGATTTTTAAGGTGGCGTGGGGTCCCTTCGGGGGACCACGGACGTATTCGTCATACATAGAGTTACTCCCTATCTAACACCCTCCAATTTTAGACCCAATACGCATAACCCTAACCCATGTAGATATACTTCGAACACAGAAACTGGATGCGACAGGAGAAACCGCGCGAAAAATATAACAAAGTAATAATAATAATAATAATAAATAATCAATAATAAGAAAAAATAGATAATTAATCAATATAATAATAATAAACTCCAGAGGATGAGTGTCGGAAGCGGAGCGCTACGGTGCGGTGCGGTGCGGGGCGGGCGGGCGATGCGGTGCTGAGGACACGCAGTAGGGGCTTAAAAAAACAACTCAGAAGTGGTCCCCTTCGGGGATCACTTCTTCGACGTAATATACTATAATAATAATAATAATAATTAAATATAATATAACTAATTAATAATAATAATGCTGGTATTCATTGTGTATGTGTATGCGCACGGGCGCGCTCTCTCTCTCACGCATCGAACACCTGGTTCGATGATTGCCGTTAGGCTTCAACTGCCAATCTCGGGTTTTGCTCACTCACAAGCCGCTAGAAGGGCGTAGCGGCTACGCTCTCGGGGCAGCACCCCCTTAGGGGTGACTAGGTCAAACCATAAACGGATCTCGCATGTGAATCAATTTACTCACATATATAGATTAATATCCAAGTTTTTAAAGCAGATGTATCTACTCAGTGACGGTACTTATCGCAAAGATGGGTGGAGTTCGTCCTTTCTGTTGGATGACTTGTCACGTTACTCTATGTTCGTGTTCTAAAAAGTCATGTGTGCTAATGTGTTTATTATATATCTCTGCTATACGGCTAGTGTACGACTAACGCGATATCTTAAGTCTGGCATGTAGTATGGTGCTATGTGATAAGGTACTATCGATATCTACTAGCGGTGAGGATACTCGTATAACGGTATTGTGTATATCATGGGATATGAGGTATCGGTGAGAGCTAAAAGACGGAAGTGGGTAGTGAGGAGTTATTTAGCTGATATATATAGCTAAGTGGAACGCTATGAGGTCAGTGCTATACTATGTTAATATGTATATTTCTGATGTTATTTAGTATTTGGTGTTATACTATATAGTATGATAACATATGTATAAGTATAGTGTCTTACATTGATGTAGCTAAGATTATAGGACCGACCTAACGATCTTATATTTAGCGTTACTATATATAGCCATCATAGATTATAGATATATTCGTACGTACGATGTCTATATATATAATACATAGCAGGGTAAAGAGAGGTAGCTAGTATGTATTTCCTAAGCTAATCGCCTTGTTATTAGCTATAGTCTAATTTCTGTATATTTAGTGATACTATGTGTCATATGTACAGTATTATATCAGTACCTAGATGGAGATGATGTCTGTGGCCTCCGTTACGAGCGTAGATAGGGGTAAGTGATGAGCGTAGGCGGTCATTAGTAAGTAGTGAGCGAGTCAGTATTTACTAATGCGAGAATACTGTCGTTACAGTTGCAGAAGACGTTCTGATAGAGGTGGTGCAGTATTATCTCAGATCTCGAGTTACAGTATGATATATATAATCTACAAATAGAGATTGGCGTAATCAATGGCTGCTAAAAGACTCTCGTGACAATATCGTGCGCAAGGACGCTCGCGTGCTTGGAATCTGCTGGAACATGGGGGACCCCAGTATCGGAGCGAAGAATAAGTGTACTATCATATTAGTATGTGCGCGCTGTGATATATATGTTAGCCACTCTATATTGATAGACTGTGTGATATATATTATCATTCCTTCTGATGCTTTGTGTAGATGTTCCAGCTGAGTGTATAGGGACGTGTGACTTGATGAGTCTGGATCTTGGTACGCGGGAATACTTGGAGTTATTATGGTATTTGATGCGAGGGATCGAGCGGCCACGGCAGGCGAAAAGTCGCAGGCGGTACATAGGCGCAGCATTTGATATGTAGTGTCATAAAATATAGTGCGCTCTAAGTGCGCAGCATATGTCCAGCTGCGCGCAGTTAGAGATTCGCCGCGCGTTAGCTCATCGTCTCTAAAAAATTATAAGCGCGCTCCGCTCTGAGCGTATTAAGTGTAAGTGGTCTGCAGTATATATCATATAATATATTATTATATATATATTATAATATATATATATATATGGATTCGATGAGGTCGCGTGCTGTAGACGACGGTGCGATTATTGACTTGGTTATGTTCTTTATGTGATAGCTGGTACTGAGCATTATAGATTTAAATATAGGTATATATGATAATGATAATATAATGAATACTAAAGTAGTATACGAGGTACCGAGCGTAAATCTATACTTTGTTAATAGTATGATATACTAATATTATATATATAAGTATTATATTTAGTTATAATAGTTTTGATTACGTACCTTTATATATATCTAGTATATAGAGTACTATATATAATTTATAGTAGTATACATATAAGTTAGTAGTACATGAAGTGTGTAAGTCGCTATACGATATATATTATTTATAGGGTATTATGAATATCTTAGTATTTATATAATTTATTTATATATAGTTATATAATAGTTATATATATATACTTATCTTATATATATATAGTATATACAGATATATACTATCAATATATATATATTAATATATATACGTATATATACGTAGTATATATATATATATATAGTATTATATATACTTATTAGTTTTTTTTTTTTCTATTCATTCTAACCCCCTGACCACCCTATTCTCCCCGCTTAGATACCCCGCCGACCTCCTCCACAGATCGCTTTGGGCTGAAATTTCCCAGATTTCCAGATTTCTCTGGGTGTCGGTTAGATGGACAGTCTAGTAGAAAATGTGACACAGTTTCCGGGGCCCGGTAGCATCTTTTGCAGATGCTTGAAGTAGTTTGGTTAAGGTTGAACCTATATTTATAATATTGCAAGTTTGGGGTCGCATCTTAGTTTGACTTAATGGTTATTGGAAGAGAGTTGAATTGGTGCTATTTCTGGTGGATGAGCATTTAGTATATTGTTTGATTGTTGGTTTCTTAAATAATTTTCCGTTAGGTGTGTGTATTTGTTTAGTGTATGAGATGTTGTTTTGTAGAGGTTGAATATTATTCAGAATTTGTTTGTATAATAATGCCGAAGATGGAGGTTGCTTTAACCTGTGATTAATAGGGTTGGAAAGTGCAGTGTAGCATGGCTGTTGTATAAGTATGAATTCAGGTATTTATTTTTTTGTTTATTTGTCACATAATTATTTATTTATATTTAATTATTTTATTCTGATTATGTTATGTTATGATTTTTGCATTTATTGTGGAATGAAAGGTGAGTGAATGAAGGTGGTGGATGTTCAGAAGACATCGATAAACTTGCTATCCTCTCACCTCCTGTTTCTTCAGTTTTTTTTTTACCTTTTATTATGACTTTTCTGTCCGCTTGATCGCCTGGCACTCACCGCTCTTTTGGAAATGAGTGATTGTTGTTTTCTATTTTTTTATGGATGTATTACGTTTGTTTTTCTTCCTGTAGGAATTTAATTAAGGTTTATATTTCCCCGTCTTATTTCCAAACCTTGTGACTGTGAAGCGGACTGTCTTAGTAAAAGGTATTATTATTATTTAATATTTACTATTTATTTTTATTATTATTATTATGCTTATTATGTTATTATTTTTATTCATATGTTGCTTATTATTATATCTATTATTATTAGTATATTTTGCTATTATTATTATATTATTATTTTTATTCTTATGATGCTTATTATTATATCCATCCTTATTATTATTATTATATTTTGCTATTATTATTATATTATTATTTTGTTGCTTTTTATGTTGCTTCTGTTGTTATATTGTAACGCGGATGGCTTAGTGGATAAAGCTCCCGGTCATTGTTACTCAGCAACGCGGAGTCCAATGTTCGAATCCCGCTGATGGAGAGTAAAATCTCCTGTGACTCATTCATTTAAAATGGGCGGTGATCTGTTTTATTACAGTTTGAATTGCTTAGTCCTCCTCTTGTTTTTCTCCTTTGAGGCATGATACCTTTGTAGCTTATAAAAGCCGTTTTGACTTCATATTGGACTGTGTTGTGATAAATAATCGAAATTATCAAGATTAGCTCTTTTGTATTGAAGGTATTATTTATTGGTATTTTTGACTTATGATTTGTTATTTATGTTTGATGATTATTAATATTTATTCTTATTATATTATTAATATTATATTATTATTTATTTAATATTTATGATGTATGATTTGATATTTATGATTATTATTAATATGATTATTATGATTATTATTATTTAATATTTATGATGTATTTGTTATTTATGATTATCAATATTTATAATTATTATATTATTACTATTATATTATTATATTCATTAATATTATCTATGATTTATAATTTAGAATACTTATGGGTGGAAATGTTTTTTTTGTGGGTCTTGAGTTTGGGTTTTTGATATATATATATATATATATATATATATATATATATATATATATATACTATATATATATATATAATATAAGTATCGTAGTTTATATATATATATATATTATAATATATATATATATATATTATATATATATATATATTATATAGTATATATATATATATATATATAATATACTATATATATATATATATGATATATATATATATACTATTATTACTATTATATTATATAATATATATATATATAATATATATTATATATATATATATTATATATAGTATATTATTTATATATATTATATATTATTTATATATATATATAATATATATATATATATATATATATATTTGCTGAAAAAAAACTGGAAGATACATTGTCCAATTTTTTTTTCTTGGGACTGACTTGAGGTTGAATAGGAGGAGCACGTCTTACGATCCTCCGTGTATTGTGGATTTAATAAAAGTATAAACTCTGTCCATTGCTCCCGGGATTTGTTTTCCTGAGAGGAGACTGAACTCTCCCAATTTAATTGTAAATAGTGGCCACTGGGGTTATATATAACTGAAAAAGTGGGAGGGTATTGTTACGTTAAGGTAATTGTATAAATATAAAGTAAAATTTTTCTTTTTATTTTGTGGTGAGCAAATCGCCTGTGACTTTTTTTTTGTATTGTTTATATTGTGCGCATTATTTGTGTGTATTGTATATTTTTGTTTAAATTTTATTTATTATTGTTTTGTCTTTTTATATTCGTGTATATTGTATGTTTAGTTTTGTTTATATTTTGACGTCGACAATTAATAAAGTACATTTAGAGTTTAAATTTATATTTTAAATAAAAAGCTTAGAAAATAATGTGTGTCCTTGCTCCTTTGCTTTCCCGGCCAGACACACACCCACATATTCTTACTCGTAGTTTTCTAAAACAGATACAGTGTTGTGGTGCTTGTGTTTTAGCGTAGAAATGAGTGCCTATCATTTCTAAGTGTTTGTCTATTGGCTGTATTTTTGCTTCATGTAGGTGTTGTAGACGTGCATCCTGTTATAATTCTGAGTGCTTTGGTTTGGGTTGTTTGTAGTTTTCTTGTTACCCTTGGCCAAGAACGGGTGCCACATTGGTGAGGCGCATTTTTTTATTTTGTGGATGTATTGTTTGTATATGGTGATGGATATCTGTTTATTATTATTATTGATATCAGTGCCGGCTATGGTTCTTAGTATGTTTAGTTTCCTGTTTGCCGATGTTGTTATGCTTTCTGTGTGTTTTGTGAGTCAGATGTGTGTCCAGTGCTACTCCTAAAATTTTGGACGTTTTGTGTTTAATGGGAATGATATGTTGTTTATGAAGATTTGGGGGTTGTTTGAAACGAGCTGGCGGTCTGTTGTGATTAGAGTAATAGATGATTTATTTAAATTTGGTTGATGTATTGTTGGGTTAGATTAGTTGCTGTGTTTATGTTCTGGTGTGTGGTGGCTATGGTGATACCATCTGCGTAGGTTGTTATGTTTGTATGGCCTGGTTGTGGTAGGTTGGCAGTGAAAAGGTTGAATAAGGTAGGGGATAGGATTTCTCCTTGGGGTACGCCGTTTTTAATGTTTATTGTACGTGATTTCTTGTTGTTGATTTGTATTTGTGCCGTTCTCCCTGATAGGAAGTTAGATACCAATTTCCTTAGATTAGTAGGGTTATTTGATTTTATTTTCTGGATTAGGTTGTGTCTGGGAACTGTGTCAAAGGCTTTGTTTATGTCGATTGCTATTAATGTTTTGGGTGTGGGCCTCAGATATAAGCTTTACTATTAGTTGTATGATGTTTGTGAGAACTGTTGTGGTCGAGTGGTTTTGTTGGAAGCAATGTTGAAACTTCTGCTTGGGGATGTGTGGTTTTATTTTATTCAATATGAGCTTTTCTAGTAGTTTACACAAAGTGGATAGTAGTGAGACTGGGCGGTAGGAAGAGGCGTCTTTTCCTGGTTTTAGCTTTAGGATGATAATTGCTCTTTTCCAGATGAAGGGAATAAAATTGAATTTAATGGAATTGTTAATTACGTGTGCTAAATGGGTCAGTGCAGAGTTTCCCCAAATGTTTGAGGTGTGTGTGTTTGAGATGTTGTCAGGTCCGGTTGCTGGTGAGTTTTTAAGTATCTTTATGATGTTCTCATGTCAGTTGGTGCCATTTTTATTGTTTGGTCGTGGTTACTTTTATTTTCTTAAGGGATTTAATTATTTTCCTATTTTGTGGGAGAGTAGGTTTTGACTTTTGTTTTGCGAAAGTGTGGGCGGGATGTTTGTGTGTTTTGTTTTGTCTTGTTTGTGTGTTTGGGGTTGGGTTATATATATATATATATATATATATATATATATACATGGAGATACTATTATACTATATATATATACTTGTATATATATACTATATATTAATATAATATATATATATATAATATATATATAATATTATAATATATATTATTATATATATATATATAATATTATATATATATAATATATATATGTATATATATATATTTATATTATTATAGTATATATAGTAGTATATATCATGTATATATAGTATATATAGTATATATTATAATATATAGTATACATATAGTATATATATATATATAATATATATATATATATATTTATATATTAATATAGTATATTATATTACATATATATATTATAGTGTAATATATACTATATATAGTTTATATATATATTGATATATATAGTATATAATATACTACTATATTAAGATCCATTGATTCGTTACTTTATATATTATAATAATTATATATTATATATATATATATATTATAGTATTATATTATAATATATGAATATTGAAGTATATACTATGATATTATATAGTATATATATATAGTACGTACCTACTATATATATATATAATATTATACTAACCTTAGTATAATACTGTTACACTAAAATTTATATACTATAATCACTATATATATATATATATATAGAAAGATTTCGGAGCTGTTATGAACGCTGGCTTGTGGTAAGATAATCTATACGTAAAGGGCTTAGTCATATAAGAAACTTCAAATAAATTAATATTTATCATACATATCATGAAGGTCTTCAATGTGTAGGAGCGTGGAGCCTTTCGAGTCTAAAACGAGATCCTCTTCAGACGCATTAGGGTTTGAAAGTCTTCAACTTAATGCGTCTGAAGGAGGATCTCGTTTAGATAGAAAGCTCACGCTCCTACACATTGAAGACCTTCATGATATGTACTTGATAAATATTAACTTTATTCTCTGAAGTCTTCTTATTATTACTATAGGCCCTTTATATAATTATATACGGTATATATATATATTATTATTATATATCTAATATATATATAATATATATATATATTTATATATATATATATATTTTTATATATATAATATATATATAGTATATATATATAATTATATTAGTACTATATATAATATTTTATAATTATATAACTTATTAATATACACACATCAAATATATACTATATATATATATAATATATATATATATATATTGTTGGAAGCAGAATATTTTTATATTAATCATGCATATTTTATTTATATATATTTAGTATTAGAATTAATTTTGAACTGCCCATTTTTGGTATTGAAGTTAGTTGTAGAGTTTGGTTGCTTGATTTAGGTCACTTCTATACAAACGCTTAAAATGAATCGCACTTCTAACGCCTGTCCAAAATTTGATCAATCCACACTAGGCGCTGAAATCGTGGCGTTTTTTCGGTCGAAAAGGCACATTGGAAGCACCAATGGGGTTCTATAGAAACGTTTAAAACTCCACGCTTTCAGGGCAGTTCTGCATTATTACAATACGCTCGTATATTTTGACCAGCGTTGCTAACAACTCCGAGAGTTTAAACCACAAACGCTTGGCCAACGCCGACATTCTAGGTGTTTAAGGCGCTCAAATAGAAGGAACAATGAACTGATTATCGACTTAACTGAACTACGAGTTTGCCCAGCGTCAGAAACGACGTGTTTTAAACGTTTGTATATGAAGTGCCCAAATGGTATCGTGAAAGTGTTAACTTTTTGAAAGATATTTTGATCGTTGTTCATTGAATTTCGTCCTTATCAAATAATTTATCGTATTTTACTTATCGCCATATAATTGAACTTACCACTTGTGTCAATGTCAATTATCTATGTCGCTCATTTGGGAAAATTAAGCGAATTACCCTAAATCAGTTAACATTATTTAGCTGTAGCCTTTATTTTATTTTTATTTTTTTTAGGTTGAAAGGAGAAACATATTTAGATACAGTCCATAGAACCTACACTTTCAACATGAATGTGAAAGACGTTTAACTGTTTATATCTAAATGGATCACTTGTGGATTTCGGTGTAAAGAGCAATTCTTTCTTCAACGGTTGTTCATTTTAATTAATAATAATTTATTACAGAAACTGAGTCTTAAGGTGGATTACTTTTTCATTAATTTCGAAAAAAGTACCGGTTAAGCTTACTACCTTTCCAAGGGTTGTGTAGATTGCACTGCTTGTTTATGTGACTCGTATTGCTTACTTACACGAAGACATTAGGAAATGGACAGAGGGCTTTTAGATGCCCTGAAAACAATCAGGTTTTCTTTGCTCAAATTAGAAATATGAAAAGATTTGAAGTCAATTAACAAAATAGCAGCTGCAATGATAAATCTTTCTGACCAACTGAAAAAAAATATAAAGAGAAAAACCGCAAATCTTTTTTTTATTAATTTTGGCAATTTCAAACAATGTTTGAGAAAAACAAGCGTTATGGAAATGATGCCCAAACAGTTTTAAAAAAATTTCGATAGAGATACTAGTTCTCTCAAAAGCGCTGGGATGCAATTTCTTTTACCAAATATTCAGTCATGGAAACCGAGTGTTTCCCGTCCCTTTGAACCCATCTCCAACCTAAGGTACTAAGTTTGTGAGATTTGACATAACTTTCGAGATAACAAAAGTAGAAGGTTAAAACAAATTAGAAAAAGGTTGAAACCTCCGTTGTTACTTTACAGTCGTAATTCAAGTTTATAAATTTCAAAAATAAATTGCCATAATTTAACAATGTTAAAATGTTAAGTGACCTGCAACTCCGTAACCTTTTTTTTTTTTTAAATCTATGGGTTTAAGAAACCCAGACTTTCAAGAGACCGACCAGAAAATAGAAATACCAAACCGTCATCTAATTACTATAGATCGAAATATTCTAACCCAGACGATTAAAATGGGGAAGCTAGAAAAATTGGAGAAAATAGATGGGTGTTCCAGAATTTACATGCAGAGTGCATGAACGAATAAGATGGACGTGTGGAAGAGGTATTCAAATAAAGAGCTTAAAAGAGTAGTGTCCATTGTAATGGTGAATGGCTTATGGAGGGTGATGCAATAAAGTATTCCATCTCAACCTAGCTTACGATCCATGTGCCCAACTTCGGATACTACTTAAAACTAGTTTGATTATTTCATCTGCCAACTTTTATAAGTCCTTTTCCAAGTCTGCCCGATGAACAGCAAATTTCCGATATATATATATATATATATATATATATATATATATATATATTTATTTATTTATAAGTATGAGTTATCGTAGATATATACTTAATATATATACTATATATACTATATTATCACATATTATAGTATATATTATATATATATTAATACTAGAATATATTATATATATATTATATATAATATATATATATAATATAATATAATATATATATATATAGTAAGTTAATATCAACTATAGTGTACTATAGTACGTACTCATATATATACTATTAGCTATTAGTTATACATATATATATATATTAATATATATATATATATATATATATATTTACGCGTTTGGTTTGTATTCATTGTCCAGAAAATATTTGATGTGAATAGTGTATGTGATAATTCGTTAATCATCGTTTTGAATCTTGGTACAGTACGTTTCGATCTCAACATCAAATTACAATGCATATTTTGGTGTTAGATTGGGAGACCAAGACAATATATGGGCGCCTCACATTGTATGTTCCATGTGTTGAAGAATTGCTTCAGCGGTCACAAGGTAAGAAACAATCTTTCCGTTTTTAAGTGCCCATGATTGGAGGGAGCCTCATAATCACAGTGATGATTGTTACTTTTATTCCTGTAATGTGGGCGGCTTTAACGTAAAAAAACAAAAAGGACATTATGTATTCACGGGTATCAGCAAACTTAATTGATGTTTGTAATTATCTAGAAATAGATAGTAAATATTGTGATAATAATAGTGACCAAGATTATGTTTATAATCCCGTTGCGAAGAACCGCAGCTTTTCACAGTCCGAATTGAATGATTTGGTGAGAGACTTGGGCCTCTCTAAAAATTCAGCAGAGGTTGAAGGAAAAACATATTAGCCAAAGGGATATCATTTTCATGGCTTAGAGATAGAGAGGAAGAATTTGAAGTTTTTCTCATTAAGAAACGATCTAATGTACTGCTCTGATGTTCCTGGATTCATGAAATGTTTAAATATTGACTACAATACAAACGACTGGCGATTCTTTATCGACTCATCGAAAAGTTTCAAAGCTGTACTTCTCTGTAACGGAAGTAGGTATGCTTCCTTACCTGTGGGACATTCTGTTCATTTGAAAGTGTGCTATGAAAATTTGGGGATGATCCTAGCAACACTTAAATATGAAGGCCATGGTTGGCCCATTTGTGGAGATTTAAAGGTACTCCCCATGCTAGTAGGACAGCAAAGTGGATACACAAAGCATCCGTGCTTCCTATGTGAAGGGGATAAAAGTGATAGGAATCAGCATTATATTAAAAAAGAATGACCACTCAGATAATCCCTTCAACCTGGGGTAAAAAATGTACAAAGAGAGAGTTTAGTAGATCTAAAAATCATTTTACTTCCCCCCACTTCACATAAAATTAGGATTGAAGAAACAGTATGTTAAGGCACTACCAAAAGATGGCAAGTGTTTTAAATACCTTCGCACCAAGTTTCCTAATTTGTTAGAAGGCAAGCTAATGGAAAGAATATTTGACGGTCCAAGAAAATTTATGAATGAAGTATTTGAAACAAAGATGGGATAAACAGAAAAAAAAAACAAGAACACAGCTTGGGGAGCATTCAAAGACGTTGTGATAAATACCATGGAAAACGACGGAAAGATCCAAAGCATTACAAAAATATTAGCTAAAGAACTAGCGTCTACAAAGACTTTGAAGGTCTGCAACATGAGCATTAAAAGTTTATTATCTACTCGCATCTGTGTCATTACTCCCCATACTAATCTAGCAGCTGAGAGGAAAAACAGGTGGTAACGATATTTCACTCCATGAGTTATAAGACAACTGCAATAGACCCTCATAGGCTATTAATGCGAGTAAATATAACGCATTTATACAATTTCATTACACAATAAGACATTCCGGGCAACTTTTATTGCCGTAGACGTCCATTCGGGGCAAACAATTAAAAATAACCGTCCTCTCCCATCAATAGGCCCAAATAGCCTAAGTTCATTTTGCCTTATTTTAGCTACATATTTTGTATTCTGAATTCCTATTTAAGCTTTAGTATAAATTTTATTTATTACAATTCGGTAATTTTGTGTTTTTAAAACTTTATACTCCTTTTGTAAAAAAAACTTTACATGACAGAAAGAAAACTGGGGTTATATTTGAAATCAAGACAACAAATCCAATATAATGAACACCTAAGAGTGAAAACAATTTTCCAAAAGTTAAATTTTGCAGGCCTGTGTAATTAATCTTTATATTAAGACTTACCCAGTTTCAGCACGAATTTCGTGCATTTTCGAACTTGAGTTCCCCTCTCTTCTTTACATTATCTATAATGGGGAAGGGCTATATTGCCACCTGTAGGACTTGATCTTCTATCACCCAAGCTCTTGTTTAAACTTCTATCTGTCCCTCACTGACGTATCAAATTTAGATACGTCTGCTCCATTCTATTTGTTTTTGTCCATAAGTTTATGAATGAACATTCTCTTAGTACAGATTTGTTTAATCGCGTGCGGTTATTCAAATATTTTTTAATATTATTCGGTCATTACATTTGTTCATATGAAACAAACTGAATTTGGAGCGAAAGGAACTGGTGTATATAAATCCTACATGGAATTAGATGCTAGATTTCATTGCCTTACGTTGGTGAGCATTTTCACGAGTTTTGGAGCTAAGTTTGACCAAAAACAACGCATAACTCGACTCATTTCTTACGCTTCGTAAGCACAAATGCTAAAACGAAAACGGCTAATATATTTTTTCCGATACTTTTTGATGCCAGTAATAAAGATCAACAATAAAGTCAAAACTATTTTAGACAATAATAATAATTAATTAATAAATAATAATAATAAAATAAAATAGATTAATAATAATTAAAATAATAATAGGATAATAATAATAAGATAAAATTCAATAATAATTAAATAATGAATATTAAAATAAATAATAATAATAATAAATAATAATAATAATCACAGGAAATGTATACAGCAATCATAGTTTCTAATACGTTTGTGGGATTAATAAAAATATGCCTAATCACTATATTTTATTTAAAATAAAATATATTTTAATTTAAAATTGAAAGTAGCAAATCACGTTCGATTGTTGATAGATTATAGTCTCCACTTGGGATGAAGTGATGACGAATTGACGATACAAAAACAGTTCAAAAAAACGCACGAACTTCAGTTTCACCATACCAAGAGATTAAAAAATATTTTAAAAAAATCAAAAAACTTGAATTCCACAAAATTCTTCTTCGACTGTCCCACACTCACTATGGTATACAACATTATACAATTTGCATGATATATAACTTATTATATTTTAAAGCAACGGTAGAGTAAAACCTTTTTATGGATCGGATTTGAACCAACTTGTGTTTTCATGGTGAAAATCACTTATTCTAAATCACATCTTTTCCTCAACTTGAGTATGAGGAAAAAAATGAAATCGAGTTTTAATTCCAGATCCTCTTTTAGCATAATATAGCGAATACAAAAG
This sequence comes from Trachelipus rathkii, assembly GCA_015478945.1. NCBI lineage: Eukaryota > Metazoa > Arthropoda > Malacostraca > Isopoda > Trachelipodidae > Trachelipus > Trachelipus rathkii. Next base: position 17,871 of record JABUQX010015692.1, on the reverse strand, counting down.
GCTTTTCACAGTATGGTTTACACACACACACACACTTATTATATATATATATATAATAATATATATATAATTATATATATATATTATTATATAATATATTAATTATATAAGTATATATAATATATATATATCATATAGTATGATATTAAGTTAATATTAGTTATATATATATATTATAGGAGTAAGGGTTGAGCTGCGGTATGTAGTAGTATATATACTGAGGGTATGAAGAGTGTTAGTATATAGGGCTCTAGGTTAGTAGTATATGTAGTATATAGTAGTATATAGTAGTATTGGTATATTATAGTTGTAAAAAAAAATTTTACGCCGTTTAAACTTTACTTCGTTTTTCTTTTTCTCTTTTTGTTTTATATTTTTTTCACATAATAGTATATTATTTTTACTATTTAGTTGTTTATTATTAGACCAATTCTTGATAATAAGCCTTGTAAATAGTTTGTCTCTCAAAAGAGACTATTACTCAGAAGAAATCGCATGGTTGTTGTTCCCAAATTTTTAACAACTGCGTTGTCGAGAATATAAAAACGAAAATTTTCCCAACTCAACATTGAAAATTAAAGAAAAAAAATGACGCATCTAACTTATAATTAATTATTAAAGCCAGTTATTTACGTCGTACAATTATGGGAAAAAAGACTGAAACCGACTTAAGTATTTTGCTAAAATAATAAAAATACTACAAGAGAGACAATAAATTTGGGTCATTTTAACTCCAAGAGGTTACCTTTATTCAAGTATCCTTTGAGAAGTGTTCCTTCAACCTTCGCTACCTTTTTATTTTAAAGGAACAATATCAACAAAGTCCCACTAAAGAATCTGAAAATTCAAATCTTTTTTCATGCCACAAACAAACCACCAAACATTATCATAAAGTTTTGTAATAATAAATTTAAATTAAAATCTCAGAAAAAATGACCATTCCGTAAATTTCATATAAGTATGATATATATATTACTATATATATATATATATATATAATATATAATATTAGTATAATATATTATATATATTATATAATATATATATATAGACACTTGTTGTAAATTTCACTATTTCAATTTATATGTTTATATTGTATAGAGTTAAAACGAATTAAGGTGCGGTGCGGCACACAATTCCAGCTTCCGGATGCCGTGCGATTTGAAAATCTACAGAGTGTTGTGGAGGTACGGTGCTCGGATGGGACCAGAAAGTGTCTTTTTGGTACGGTTGGTTCGCTTACTGCAGTACGGTGCCTCAACCAGCCCTAATATATACTATATATATATAATCATATCATATACCTACTATATAAATATTATATATATTATACCTAACATCATATATATATATATATACTATATTATAATACTATAAATATAGTATTATCCTTGATATAATAAGCACCTAACCAAACACATAACCCCCCAACGAAATCCCTAACTAACCCTAAAACTAATCTAACCTAACCACTAAACCTAACACGCTAACCTAACGCCACACCAACCTAACCTAACAAAACTTTCACAATACCTAACGTAATCAAACTCATAACTTCAATATCATAACGAAATATAATATATAATACATAAATACATAATAATAGATAATAATAATCGAATACAATAATAATAATAATAATACATAATTAATATAATTAATAATCAATATTATAAATTCTTAGTATAATAATAATTAAAAAACAAACGAACCTTCAGCGAAGCATTAATTTACAATCTCCATTGTATTTTTGCTTTAATTTTTAACTCTGTTCTTTTGCAAAACTTTACGGATGTTTCCTCACTGAACCACCAATATATGAATAAAATCACACTGGCCAACAAATTTGTTGTCCTATGGATCCGCATAACTTGTTTCTTATGTATTTATTGTGCTGAATTCCAAAAATCGTAATTCGGTTATGTTGCTCTGTTTTAGTGCTATCAGCCTGCATTCCTACATTGGTAAAAAAACTTTCAGAAATAAATTGATTTTAGGTGAGAGGGTAAATAATTAAAACGGTTTTTACAAACAGATGATCTTTAATAAACATGTGTATCTTCGTGTGTATCTTGCCCAAATAAAAATATATGCTGTCAAAATTTCAAATTGATAGGAGAAATAATCAGATAAAAAAATATATATATATATATACTATATATATATATATACTTTAATAACCACGCATACTATAATTATACACCTTATATAACTGAGTTATATAGTATATATACACATATATATAATTCTTTAATATATTCATCATATTATCTATGATGGTGTTAGCGAATATGATATGAATATATATATATACCATATATATATATAGTATATAGTATATTACTATATATACTATAATATATATACTACATATATAATAATATAATAGTATATCATAACACCTATATATATTATATCATATACTATATTAGTAATATATACATATATGTATATATATAATAAGTAAGTTATATATTATATATACTATAGCAATTTTTCATTTATGAATGGTAAAACAAAAATGTTTTTATAATATTTTTTAGGTAGCATTAACCCAAAAACGTGGAACCTTCATAGACAAACACCAGTATATTTTTTGGATTCAGCGCAGAAATATATTTAAGAAATAAGTCTTAAACACAATTCAACAAAAATTTGTTCCCCAGTATTATTATTATTATTATTATTATTATTATTAATTATCTATATTATTATTATTCATTATTATTATATTATATATATATTATTAATATTATTATATATTACTTATCTATATTATTATGTATACTGGTGGAAAACAGAATTTTTTGACCTGTAATCGCTAGACTTTTACTTATGTAGTTTTTTGCGCTGACTTTCAAAAATGGATATTGGCGTTTTTGTCTACAAAGTTTAGTTTTTCCAACATTCATATGAAAACAAAAAAATACAAACAAAATTTTTTACCATTCCATAAATGAAAAACCGCTGTATCTTTTTCATTGCTTGTCCTATCAATATGAAATTTTCACAGCATATATATTTGGGCAAGGTGCATATATTTTATTTAGATTATCTATTTGTATACAAACCGTTTTGTCACTGTTCACGGGAAAAATAGCTTGTTTTGCAATTTTTTCCATGTTTACATGTGAATAGCATCAAAACTGGAGGTGGTCGACAAAACCAAATACGATTTGTGAATTTAACACAACAAAATACATGCGAAACAAATATCGGATCATAGGTCATAGGGGACACAAAAAAATGTAAAATTTGTTGACCTGTGTTATAGTTCTCAGTTCAATTTTGTTCCTTCGAGCCATGTGTCTTTCCGTTCAGATATATTCATACCGACATACCTTTTTAGAACAATGCCAAACTATTTTGCTGCCACCCTTATAGATTAATTTCATCTTATGGCTATTTTTGCATATTTTGATTTTTGGAACGAGTCTTTTCTTGCAAGAAATGGCAAACTTCTATTCCACTTTTTAAAAACTTCCTAAACGTTGCAATGTTAAACAAAGAACACCATCGTGACCTAAATCAAAATAAAAAAAGATAAATAAACAACGTACAAAATTTTTCAAATAAAAAGTACAAATATATATTTATCCCGATAAAAAAAAACACTTTATATATAACCTTTCAAAAGCTTCGCAATGTTTACATTAATTAATTTACAAGTCAAATAACTCTTCTGAATGTGTTTATTTCATAGGAAAAATATAAAGTTGACCCAAAACCGACAAGGCCCTCTCTCTCTCTCTCTCTCTCTCTCTCTCTCTCTCTATATATAGATATATATAGTATATATATATATATAATATATAATATAACTATATACATACTAATATATACATACTGTATATCATTACATATTGATTAGTATCATTATATATGTATATATATATATACTATATAATAAAATAATACATCATATATAATCATATATTTCATAGGACAAAATATGGCTTGACCCAAAAACCGACAAAGGTGCTTCTCTCCGTTCTCGTCTCTCTATAGTATAATAATATAAATATATATAACATTATATATGATATCATATATTATATATATATGATACGATATATTATATATATATATATCTATATATTATCCATAATATATATATATATATAATATATATATATATATATTGCAAACAGTTCTTACCTTACATAGAAAAAAAGTTTTTACCAAGCTTGGAAAAGTTCTAATAAAAGTTTGGAGTAATTTTTTTGACCACTTAATCGAAATTAACTTTCCTACATACAGAAACAAAAAAAGAAAGAGAAAAATAAAGAAATAAAATATAATATATAAAAAGTTCACGTGTTTTGAAAAATTGTGCTTCCCCTTCGTTTCACTGAATACATATTTTAATTTTCAATTTCCGCGTAACTCTAAAGCAGTAAAAAAAATAACTTATGGGATATTTAATGTATAAGTTGCGCATGCTCAAATATTAATCCATTATGGAAGTTCGATATCGACTGATTTCTAATTTTTTTCTTCATTAGCAAGAAAGAAAAAGAAAAAAAAAGATATAATATTCCGTTCTGGACTCCACGATACGTTACAAACATAAATTTTTCAAATATAGGTTCTTGCTAACATAATGTTCAAATGTTTCAAATATGGCGGCTCAATATGAAAGGAGTTTTGCATTTAATAAAGGTTATATATTTTGCCTGAAATTTATACGATTCTTCCTCCAGAATATTAAATTAAAACAAGAAAAAAAATGTTTTCCCTTGACCGATATGCAATAACGTACATTCTAAAAATTAATTAACATAATATGGAAATTTTCCTCCATATTTATATATACTATATACCATTATACTATGAATTATAATATATATATATATTATATTCATATATATATATAGTTTATATATATATACTATACTATATATATAATATATGCAAATTTTTGCTTTTTTGATCAGTTGAAAATTTTGCGAAAATGTAGGACACAGAATGAGAGAATGCTACAAGTACTCGATGCTGACTACGTGAGTAGATGGAGTCACTATAAAATATATATGTATATATAATTATATTATATATATATATAATTATATATATATATAATACTATATATATAGTATATATATATAATATATATTATAATATATAATATCAATATAAATATATATATATATAGTATTATTATATATATATGTTATTATAAATAAAATAATAAATATAATAATAATCAATAATAATAATAATAATAATAATAATAATAATAATAATAATAATAATAATAATAATAATAATAATAATAATAATAATAATAATAATAATAATAATAATAATAATAATTAATATATAATAATAATAATAATAAAAGTATACGGCTAGATATCCGACTAAATATTTTTTACTTCTACCTCTCTTAGGTAGTTGTGATTTGAACTACAAATGTAAGGTTTGTTTTAAGTTAAGTTAAGTTAAGTTAAGTTAGTTAAGTTAAGTTAAGTTAAGTTAAAACACATGTTAAGTTAACTGAATTTAAGTTGTAAATTTAATTTAATTTAAGTTAATTTTAAGAAGGTTAAGTTAAGCTAAGTTAGTTAGTTGGTTAACTTCCCGTAAGTAATCTAACCTAAACCATAACCTCTAAATCTAACTATCTAGCCTAACAGACCAACCGACCTATGGACCTAACCTATTCTTCCTTACATTTGTTTGTCAAATAACAACTACCAAGAAAGATAGAAGTGAAAAACATTTAGTCGGATATCTAGCCTGCAGCATACTTTTATATATTTATTAATTATTATTATTATTATATTATATTATTATTATTATTATTATTATTATTATTATTAGTTCATTATTATTATTATTTTATTATTATATTATTATATTCATTATTTTATTTAATATATAATATATTATATTATATATATATATATAATATATATATATATATATATAGAGAGAGAGGAGAGAGAAGAGAGAGAGAGAGAGAGACCAATCTTACTCACGTAGACCAGCCAACGAGTCCCCCTACAGCGACTCACGCGACTGAAGTCATCATATTTCGCAAAATTTTCAAAACTGATCAAAAACTTAAAATTTATGCCTATATATATAGTATCTTATATATATATATATTATATATATATATATTATATATATAATTATATATATATTATACTATATATTATTATATATATATATATATATATATATATTATATATGCAAAGGTTTACTTTCTGACCAGGAGCTCATTTTTTGATCCGAGCTGACCTCGAGTTGCTGAGCCTGTAAACAGAATTAACCAAACTTAATCAAAACCTGAACTGAAGGCGCGTGGTAAGGTTATGTTCGGTTGACTTTGTCTGCCCTCTAGGTCAGTTAGGATAAGTTTTTAGTTAATCTCTGTATTCCACTGATTATACGCACGATGGTATTATTTATCTTGTAATTTCAGAGGATATTAAATATAATAACATACACTAAATTAAATTTTAAAAAAATAAAATAAATAAGCACACACAGTCTACCAAAGCCCTCGGTCACTGAGTCAACTTCGACTTCATTCTACTGAACCAATTGAAACGACTTCCACGACGACTCGAGCCACTCGACAAAAGTAAAACCTTTTATATTATATATATTACTATACTATATACTATAATATATATAACTATTATATTATATATATATTATATAGTATAGTAGATATTATATATATATCATATACACTATATACATATATTATATATTATATATATAATACTATATAAAGATTTTTTCCGCATGGTATATTGGGCAACATGGCTAAGCAACCGGTCCCTTCCTGTTTTGCTATTGTAATACTCTTGGACCAGCCATTGAATTTCATTGCGCTTAGTACAGCACGAATCCTTTGAAAGCTCTGGGAGATACGTGTTTTTTTGTTTGCTGACATGGGAGAAGATGCTAGTTTCTACTGAAAGTGAGAAAACACTAACCAAAAGATGTTTACTCGAAGACTGGCTGGAAACCATTGAGCCGAGAAATAGTTCCAGCGAGTGCTTATGATCAAAGACGTCTTTCGGAGGCCATAAAGAAGATGCTGTCCAAGTGACAGTTCGAAAACGTTCTACCTGGGAAACTCCTTAAAATATATTATATACTATAGTATATATAACTTAACTAATATAAGTATAATACAATACTAAAGTACTTTATATATATACTAATATATTAATATACTTATATATATATAATATATATATATTAATATATATATATAATACTATTATATATAATATATTATATAACTATAATAATGGTATATATATACTATATATATATATATATAGATTATATATATATTAGTATATATATATATAATATATATATATATATATATATATATATAATATAAGTATATTATATATATACTACTATATATATATATATATATATATAAATGAACGATACATAATAGTTTGAATTGAATTTATTTATTAATTAAGATAAGAATGGAGTTACCTCATTACGATTGAATATTTTGATTGTATCACAAAATGGTTTCTTTTTTTTGTAGTTGTGAAGCTCTAAATTAATGATCATTAGTTTATGTATTTCATTTACAATTAAAAGAATTATAGGATCATAGATCAATATTATTTTTTATCAAATATATTCTTATAAACTATATATATATATATACTATACCTAATATATATAATATATTATAGTATATATAGTATACTAATATATATATATAGATGTTAGAGTTATTGCATAAAAATCGCAATTATATAAGATAAAAAAAGAAAAGGAACATATAATTGGAAAGTAAAGAATTAACTGCCTTTCTCGGATTGAACCACCGCCATGTTGCGAACTGCAACAGTTACCCGGTGACGTTACCGACTGAGACTATCCTTCCCAAGCCAAAAAATGGATTCAAGGAACAGTTATACAAGCAAAAAACCGAAGCTCCCTTCAGGCGACATCACAGGTGTCCAGCCTGTCCGCCTATCGTATATTGTCCTCAGTCGCACATGGCGGTGGTTTAAATCCCGGAGAAGGCAGTTAATTCTTTACCTCCTCATTATATCTGTCCTTCTTAACATCTTATAAAATTTGCGCATATTATGCAATATTATATAACATATAAAAATATAAAGAACGAGGAATAGGACAGGCTGGACACCTTGGTGATGTGTCCCCTTGAAGGGAGCTCGGTTGGTCTTCATAACTGTTCTTGAATCCAAGTTTTTCGTGGCCATTGGATAATAGCGCAGTGCGTAACGCACCGGGTATATGTCCTCCAGTCGCAAACATGGCGGAATGGCTTCCACATCCCAGGAGAAAGGGCAGCTTAATTCCTTTACCTTTCCTATTATATGTTCTCTTCTTTAACATCTTTTATGAATTGCGCAATTATTATGCCAACTATTTAACACTCACAAACAGCTGGTTCTCAAACTGTGTGACGCGTCACCTTTGGGTGACGCAGCTTCCCCTCAGGGGTGCCGCGAAAGATTGAACATTTTCATGAATTGTATTTCAGCTTTCATTTACAAAGAATTTGAATCGACTTATTGGAATTTTCCAAACATTTCGTAATCATGATTTATAGTTTTATCCTTATTTTATGTTTTTTTTTTTTTTACCAAGAAAACCAAAAAAGAAACGGATTTCTATAGAAAACGGATATATTATGTCAAACCTTAAACAATTGGCAAAAACGAATTCAGAACGTTTTTTAACTTATCGACACGTTCTGTTTCTTCATAAAACTTTTCGGGTTCACGTGGTTCTAGTAGTAAAAGAGATTGTGACGAGTGAATGTTCGTCAATATATTATATTAAGTTAAGAAAATTTTTTCAAAATTTAATCTATATATATATATACTATATATATATATGATAATAATAATATATATATATATTATATAATATAATATATCATTATATATATTATATATATATATATATATATAATATATAATATATATATATATATATATATATATATATATAGATATATATAATATATATATTAACGTACTATATATATATACTATAGATATAATATATAATATATATTAATATCCAACTATATATATAGTATAATAGTATATATACTATATATATATCATATATATATATATATATATAAACTAATATATATATATATATATTCTTTTTAGAATTCTGACACATGGGTGACTCGGCAAAAAACTCTGCATTAGTCAAGGAGCGCCCGAATCGAAAAAGAAGTTTGAAAACACCGACTGATCTACAATATAAAAGAACGAGGGATAGAACAGCTGAACCACCTGGTGATGTCGCCTTGAAGGGAGCTCGCTTGTTGCTTTATAACTGTCTTGAATCCAATTTTTGGCTATGGCAGGATAGCTCAGTCGTACGCACCGGAGTTATTTGTCCCCAGTCGCAACATGGCGCGTGGTTCAATCCCGGAGAAGGCAGTTAATCTTTACCTTCCCAAGAACAGTTCTTTCTTTAACATCTTATAGAATGCGATTATTATGCAATATTTAACATCTACATATAAAGAACGAGGGATAGGACAGGCTGGACCACTGGTGCATGTCGCCTTGAAGGAGCTCGGTTGCTTTATAACACATGTTTCTTGAATCCAAGTTTTCTTGGCTTGGGGATAGCTCAGTCGATAACGCACCGTGGTATATTGTCCCTTCGATCGCAACATGGCGTGGTTCAATCCCGGAGAAGGCCGTTAATTCTTTACCTTCCTATTATACTGTTCTTTTTCTTTAATATATATATATATCATTATATATATTATTATACTATATATATATATAATATATATATATATATATATATATATATTATTTTTTTAATTGTTTAAAGATACTTCTGCAAGGTCGTGTAAAGCTTCACAACTAGCAAAATAAAGAAAATATTTTAAAATACAATTAGAGATAAAGTTCAATCGTTAATATATATATATAATATAATTATATATATATTATATATAGATATATATATATAACTATAGTATATAGATATAATAATAATCTATATATATGATATATATATATATATATATTATAATATATATTATATATATATATATAAATATATTATGAATTGCGTTCACGAAACTTCACCTTGCTAAAATCATTAATTTTTGATACATTTTGGGATACCTCTACATATAATATCATATTATCATAAATCTATATATATTTAGATACTATATATATATTAGTTATATATATATGACTATATATATTATATAATATGATATATAGTATATAATATATTATATAATAAAATATATATTATATATAATATTTTATATATAATATACTTTATATATACTAGTATACTATATTATGTTGTCTCTAATGTAAAAATTAGAGGTTAGTGGGGGTTGGATGGAAAGGAAAGTGATGGAAGGAAAAGGGTAAAATTAAGAGTGAGAAGTTAAGTAGACAAGGTAATAAGATAAGTATGTAAGAGCACTCGCTAGTAAAACGGATTGCCACATGATGAACAAGTTGCATACTGCAACTCAAATATGGGGGCAAATGAAGGAAGCAATTGTTAGTAGTGCAAAGAAGATGTCGCGGATGTTATGCTACAGTAGGAAAGTAAGCAATGTATAACCAGTGCAATGGTAGAATGCAAGAGTGATGAAGCGGCTTAAAGGTAAAAAAGAAGCCGTCTTGAATGTACTAAAAGCAAAATGATGAAGACTCAAAAGAAAGATGCTTGGGAATTATATAAGGGGAGGCGGAAAACAAAAAAAAAAAAAAAGGGGAACAAAAAAATCTTTTTTCTTTTTTTTAAACTTTCTTTTTAAAAGGCGGATGTGATTACGTAGGAGAAAACAAGGACGGATAAATGAACAGTTTGGAAGGAGATGAAGGACTTACAAGGGAATAGGAAGCTCTTCTGGAAGGAAGCGCCGAAGGTTAAGAATGAGAATAAGGGGAATCTGCTTAGAAATAATGAATAGCGGATGGGTGCCTTTTTGTAACTGATGAAGATAGGTCGTGAGAGGAGTGTGGAATAGAACACTTCGAGAATCTGCACAATATAAACAGTAGATGAAAGAGGTGATAGGAATGTGTGTGGGTCTTTATGGTATGATGTGGAAAGAAGGAAATAGGTATTTTTCGTGTGATGAAGTTAATTAGTAACAGCGAGTTAGGACTGGTAAATGGTAAGGTGAAAACGTTTGAAGAATGGTAAAATCGCACGGTATAGATGAAACATACTGGTGAAATGAGCCCAAGAACGGAGGCGACGACGAATACGCCGCCGTGAATCTGCAGCTCGCACTCTTTATAGGTCACAGCGCTGACGAGCAGAGTGATAATACTCCAGCAGAATTTAGTTACTACCGTCAAGCGCTACATAGTTCCCCAACGCGCGAAGTCTTGGAGGAGACGCGTAAATGAAGTACCCTTGATTAAGTGTAAAGGGAGAAAAGGGGAACTGTAGAAATGATAGGGGAATAAGTTTATTAACTGAGGTGGTTGTTAGGAAGGTATATTGCTGGTATTTGGCTCGAAAAGAAGTGCCGTCGGAGTTGACTGAAGATTGATTGAGTGACAGAACCAAGGTGCCGTTTTAGGTGTAGAGGATGTGTGCAAATCAAATCTTGTACATTGAAACAAATGATGAGAAATATGAATGGATAGAAGAAGAATAAATTGTATTTAGGTTATATTTGGATTTGCAACAGGCGATGATATGAGTTAATAGGGAAGCGTATAGGCAGCGTGTTAGTGGTAATGCGTGTTTGTGGTAGGCCTTCTGAATGGAATCAAAACGTATGTATCATTTTCTGTCTTTGAAGTTAAAACTTATATGCATTAGTCCTGTCAATGGTGATTGGATATTTAAGATTTAATAGCCGAGAGTAAGCAAACAGGGGTTGTGTTATGTCTCCCTTGCTGTTAGTCTCAATTTTGTGATATGGAGGCGGTTATGAAAAGCAATTTCGGAGGTGGGGATGCAGGAAATTGGTGTGTACGAATGATGGGAGAATGAGGAGTACTGAGTGGAGGCGTGCCTACCTATTATATGCGGATGGATTTGATTCCTGATGGCGAATCTGCAAGGAGATGTATTGAGAGGAGTTGGATAGAGAGACTTTCTGCCGGGGGTGTAAAAGGCAGGGGGCTTGAAACGTAAACGTGGTGATAAGAGTTAAGGTTATGGTACTCGTGCGAGTGAGGACCCAGCCTCGGTGTGAATTTAATGTTAGATGGTGAGCAGCTAGAACAAGTGCTTGAGTTTTAATTAAATATTTAGGGTATATGGTGGATGAGAACGGAACGGACGATGCAGTGTGTAGTAGAAAGTTGTTGAATGGCAGGAAGGTGGCCTGGTGCAATTAAATCGTTGTGTGAATGCAAAGGGACTAAGTCTTGAATGTTGGGTGGGTGATACAATGAGGGTATGTTGTTACCTAGTGTTATTGTATGGTAGTGGAGACCGTATGGTCTGGAATAAGAGTAAGATCTAAAGTGAAATGTGTTCAGATGGACAATCGTAGGGGTTGTGCTAGGGTCGAGAAGAATTGATAAAAGAGAGGATCAATGAACGTATCTAGATTTAATTAAAAGGGAGAAAAGGGTAAAGAGAGAGAATAACATGATTAAAGATCATCTGTTTTGATGGCTGTTTATGTGTATCAGTAGTGTAAAGGATGAGTGAGTTAAGCGTACATATTTATGAGGTGTTAATAGGCCGAGATGGAGTATCTTAGTATAGTGAGTGTGTTGGGAGACCAAAGAAAAAGGAATGAGCGCAGAGACCGAAGAGAAAAGTGGATTGATTCGAGTAAGACGAGGTTCTAGGACAGTGAGAGAAATGTCGCACTTTGGCAGCAGCAGAGTAAGGGTTGCATGGATAGGAGAGAATGCCGGGGTTATCGGCCGCTCGAGTGAGAGGCGAGGCTCCTGTTGCGCTGAAGCAGGACCGCAGGCGACCGTGCTACGGAACTGAGCAGCAGACACCCTCGGACTAGAGCTACTACGTCGGACTATCACGTTCCATACGAGTGACATAACCCGCTCCATACACACGAGCTATTTAAGATCCTGCGAGGTTCGCAGATCGCCGCTGCACACCGAAAAAATTTGTGCTCCATGATGCTCTTAGTGTGGATTTCTCTGTCTGTGACGATTCTGCTCATTTATCATTAAATTGGGTACCATATATGTCAGGCGCGCAGAGATCTGAACGCTATTACCCAGGTGTTAGTGTATTTAAGTTGCTGCGGATGACCTTTTCTTCTTAACTGAGTGCGTTGTCATTTTCTGACCTACGCCTTTTCTTTCCTCGATGCTTCGTACACAGCACCTTACCCCCACAATCCTGGGGCAAATAGGGGTTTTAAGGTGATAGATAAGAGACAAGAAATAAGATACATAATAATAATACTTATTAATTACTATATAACATATAATATATATATTTCTATTTGATTAATTTATTCATAGAGCTATATAATAACATCTAATGAATATATTTATATATCTCTAAGGTCAAAAAGATAATATATAATATATATTATATAATATAATATATAAATATAAATATATAATATATATAAAATATATAAATAAGCTATATACTATAATTATATATATATACTACTATAATATATATATATATATAATAATATATCTAAACTATATATATAATATAATATATTTATACAGTGATGCTCTTATCCTAGGACGGGGCTCAGGGGGCGCCATGGAATTTTTTTAACACTAAATTTAATAGTATCATATCGTTAAATAAACATGAGTGCAGAGATTAAGAATGATTTAAATAATTCGTCGCTGTCAGGAACAAATCTCCGTAAGTACCTTTAGAAGTTTTACAGAGAAGGAGAAAAACGTCATAATCTTATAATATAGAAATATAATATATATATATATTTACCTATATATTATTAAATATATATATAAGTAATATATATAATTAATATATATATAGTAATATAATTACTATATATATACTTAATACTATATATATATAATATATTATATAAATATTACACAGAGATGAGTCTTAATTCTCTCTCTCTCTCGTCTCTCTCTCATCTCTCTTCCTGCCTCTTTCATCGCCTCCTCATACGCATACCCTACTCACACTCATGCGCGCGGCCCCGCAGCTCAGGATACACCTCCCGGGATGCCAAAAGACATGACAAAACCCGCAACTATAATAATAATTCTTTATATAAATATAAAATAATATATAAATATATAATATATATATATATAATATTATAGATATAGATATATAAGTATATATAATAATAATATATATATATATATTATATATAAAGAAATAACGGATTTAATTCATGTTTTTTCATGAGTGATCGAATTCCTTTTTACCAATACGAAAATTATCAATATTCTTATCAGAATGGAAAAATAGATGTAATCACATTTCAATGTTCAGGTTAAATGCAAATTTCTGCTTCACTATAAACTATCCTCTTGGAAACAATAATTATATATACTAATATAATATTATATAAATATATAAAATACTACATACTTATATATATAATATATATTACATACTAATAAATATATATATATAAAAATCTATATATATACATAAATATATAGAAATAATATACTAGTATAATATATTAAATAATATACTATATATATATATAATATATACTTATATATATAATAACATATACTATATATATATATAATATAAATATTATAATAATCAGTACTTTTATTTTTTATTATTACTTATAAATGATAATTAATAATATATATAATATAGCATATAAATAAATATATCTCTGAATATATATACTAATATATTAATATATATTTATACAATATATATTATTAATATATAATATATATATATATATATTATATTATATATATATAAGTAATATAATATTATATACTACTGATATATATATATTTAACTATATATATTATATACTATATATATATATATAATTAATACCATCTTTAGTACTATAAGTGATATTATTAATTAATATATCTTAATATATTAATATATAATAACTATTAAATGGCCAGAAGCACTTTATAGTTTTATGAGTCACGGTAGCGTTACTATATCATAATATTATAGAGTAATATATCAAATTCCTACACTAAACATCAATATGACATTTGTATATCGATCTTAGTGGACAATTATCTTAACACAAGAATTTAAATAATTTTATTTAGGGGGCCACGACCGACGTAGGGTTTACAGAGGCTGCATTCATATACCATACTTAATATAATATAGCGTTTACGTAAGCCTGTTCGTATCTATCTCTAAGATAGTCAGTACTGAGACACGCCGCGACTTCCTTCAATTTTTGACTAGTTTTACCCGGGTACTATATATACATATAGGTATATATATTGTGAAGTTATGTATAAATAAAAATAAAAGAAGAATATTATAAATGATTTAGTAATCACTAAATTCTAGATATGGCTCATACAGAGAGCATGATAAAAATGCAATTTCTAAGTAGGCAACTTAGTTGATTCAGTACCTACGCTTTGGTTTTCGTACGTATTTTTAGTGTTTATATTACTATATTTAGAATATATATATGTAAAATATACTTATTGATGAGCTTTATTTCGATTTATTACTAATTGATATATATCATATTATATTAACATATATTTTAATTATAATAATCTCTCTCACTCTATTATATGGCCTTTTCATTTTTTTATTATATATATCATTTTATTGTAGTGGATTAATTAAAAATAATTATGTTCATGTATTAAGTTATCGATTTATTGCATCTAATTTATTATTTTTGTAGTTCTCTAGATTATACACGATTACTAGTTTACTTATATTAGAGTTAAACTACTGATCTCATTAATTATTTTATTAATTAATATATTTATTATTTAATTATTATTAATTGTTTTTGAAATATACCTGATTACAGCTTTTAACATCAATGGATATACTCTAAAATTTATATAATAATATATATTTATATATATTAAATATTTAATATATATTATATATTTAATTAATTTATTATTATCATATAATAAATCAGTGACCATATCTTTACCCAATATTTGGCAAATTATGGAACATATTATAGATGTATTGCAAATATTATCTGTATTAAAAATTTATTATACATTTATTGTTAACTTCCTAATAACGGAGATAGCAATTCTCTTTATTATGATATATAATTATATCGATTCTAACGATTCAAACTTAGGATGTAGTCACAAATTACTATATAGGAACACTATATACGATGAAATTATCGGACTCCCTATAGTATATTACTACTCCCTTCAATAAATCATATGTGATAGATATCTCCCCAATTCAGTTTATAATTATGCCGACAATATAACAATTTTAATAAGCTTGAAAACATACAGTTTTTTCTAATTTTAATTTATTAATATAGAATTTTAGTGCGTCTAGAGTATGAGTCAATTAAGACTGACAGGTGAAAGAAGGGGGTAATGGTTAAATGAGATGACTAATATGTGAGAAACTTTATTTGCGCAGAAAGAAATTAGTGAGGTTGTTAAGAGTAACTGAATTACGAAAAAAGACCAAGTGGAAGTGATAGTCGAGTAGTTTAATGCGTTATGAAAGAGGATGAGAGAACTCCGGGAGAAGTGATCATCACTGATGTAGATGATTACTAATAAGTGTATTGAGAAGAAATGTGGTTATCATCTGATTATATTATTTCTATAGATGACCAGGGAGTTGATGTGTTTAACGAGCAAGGGATGATTTTGTGCGAGATAAGTTGAGGAATGACAAGAGTGATATAAATATATGTATACGCTAAGAATTAGCTTCCAAACGTATCATTTAATCCAATTCGTGAAAAGAGTATCGGTGATTCATATAAAAGTAAAATATAAATATTTAATTATCATTACTTTAGTAGTAACCATACAAATACATATGGTAGTAAAAGATACGAAATACCCTTTACCTTATGGTAAAGAAAAAAGAATGATTGAATAAAGGAAAAATGAAAGTGTTGAGGACGATAGTGGGAAAACCACAAGGAGCAGAAAGAGCGAGAAACGGTGGTTAAGTAGAGGTTGGCTTGGTGCTGTGATTTACGAAACAGATATATTCGGCAGAAATCTGATATAGTGTAGATTAAATATATTAATTTAACATAAGATGCCATAGCGAGACAATATACAGTGAGACAAAGAGTAGGTGTATAGTATTGAATTAAAGGTGGTGATAAAGTGAGTAGTGAGTGTAAGGCCGAGATTAAGACCTAGTCTGTAGATGGGTAAGAGATTGCGTGGTGAGAAAGAGCTCAAAAGTATCAATTATGTAACTTGCGCAGCATGCTCAGCTGACTAAGAGGATGGTATGTTCTTCTAGGAAAGGAATATATATATCATAGCGTATAAATCGAATGGTTGTCTCGCTGACAGACTCCGATTAACCTTCCTAGAATAAGATATATTACTTATAAAATATATATATATAATATAAGTGTATATAACGTTACTAATGTCTTTATGCTCTGTATAATCTTTGCCTTAATACCATTTGCTGAAAATTTAGCACACATCCAAATTCTTGGCTTAAAAAAATACAACACCTCGCATAAATCTTTAAATATTTAACTTATGCTAAAAGTATCGCTACCTATTCATTATTAATCATAGTGTATTTATCATATATCTTAAATAATTTTCAGATTTATTATTTTAACAAAATATGTGAAACGTCTTACCTTACATTCTCTCTGCAATCCTTCTATTATTGCGTGAAACCACTTTATTCCGAATTAGCAACTTAGTACTTCGGATACATTTCGTAAGTTTTTGTTTAAATTCTTATTGGCACAGAGTCATAGCATT